>VWPU01011208.1:0-146342 GCA_013398955.1 Callaeas wilsoni
GGGGGGGGAGGGGGGCGGGAGGGTGAGCGCGGGGGGCTCCTGCCGCCGAATCGTCACTTCCGCTCTGGGCGGGGAAGCGCCAGCCCCGCGCTCAACGCCTGAGCGCCATCTTGGTTTCGGGTACCCGTCCGCAAGCAAGATGGCGGCTGGCGGGCGGCCGCCCGCCCCCGCCGCGCTGTGTCACTGCACCACGCCCGGGGGCTCCGTGTCCCGCCCGCCGCGGCCCCCGGCTCCCCCCGCACCGCCGCAGCTAAAAGATGTCGCCTTGTATCCTCTCGTTCCCCTCAGGGAGGCGAGGGCGCAGGGTCCCCCCGGCCGTTGCCTGGTTACCTGTGGGGCGGGGTGCGCATCCGTGCACAGGAGTGGCTTGGAAGGGGCTGTGTGCGGAGCGCGGCGCGGCGCAGGCAGCGGCTCGGCATCCAGCGGCATTGGCAGCCGGTGCTCCGCGCGCCGGGAGGGAGATGGCGGTGCCGCGGCGCTTTACTGCAGCACCTTTTGCAGCAGGCGGGCGGCCGGCGCTTGGTTGCGATACAGCAGCGCCACGTTCGGGGAAAGCGCGCCCGAGAGGTTTCTGTACAACCAGAAAGGTGCAGCCGAGGGCTGCGAGCGAACGATGCACGAAGAGTTGTGTGTAGGCTGGCCAAGTCTTAAAATTCACAGAAGCACAGAGTATTCTGAGTTGGAAGGCACCCATTTCGAATCCAACTCTTAGCTGTGCACAGGACAGCCCCAAGAATCGCACCATTTATTTGCGAGCACTGATGAGCAATTCACGCTGTTTGAATCCTACACAGCTGATTTATTTTTTAAAACTGTCTTTTATTTTTGAGGCAAGGAACAGAAACCAACCCACTACAAAAAAAGTAGGAAGGGACACACATACGCCATTTTAACCTGATTTTTTAAAAATTCTGGGGACAATGACTGGGAGGCAGCCAAAAGCAACTGATGGAAGAAAAAGGCATGGAAGATGAGAAGCAGACATAATCCCCAAATGCTGGTTTGCTGTTTCATATGTAGGGAAAGTGATGCACTGTTTAGATCTATTTATTTTGCCTATTAAGGTTTTTGAAGTGTAGCCTTCCACAGAGGCAGCAACCAATAGTAGTTGGTGCTGAAATAAAGAGTCTGGTTGACTAATGAACAGTCTGGCCTAGAGAGAAACAAATCCCTCTGTCCTTTTAAGGTTTTCTTTTCTGCAGGGGTAGGGGTAGTGGATGTGTACCTCAAATGCAGCACATGTGCTACAGCTTTTGCTGTAACCAGCAATAAGTCACTATTAAAGAAGAGGCTCTGAGCTATAAGGAACCTGTGGGAGAAGACAATTTGCCAGGGCTTACAAGGTTTTCAGAAGTGTTGTGAGATTTGGATGCATTCAATGCACCTCCTTCTGTTTTTAATGGTTCTGAGAATTGCTTATGCAGGGACACCTTCCACTAGACTAGGTTGCTCAAATCCCCATCCAGTCTGGCCTTGAACACTTCCACAGCTGGTGCATCCACAGCTTCTCTGGGCAACCTGTGCCAGTGCCTCACCACTCTCACAGTAAAAATTTCTTCATAATATCTAAACTAAACCTACCCTCTTTCGGTTTAAAGCCATTGCTCCTTGTCTTGCTGCTGCATGCCCTTGTAAAAAGTCATTCTCCAGCCCTCTTGTAGCCCCCCACGCACAGGTATTGGAAGGCTGCTGTACGATCTCCTCGGAGCTCTCTCATCTCCTGAGTGAACTACCCCAGCTCTCTCAGCCTGTCTTCATAGGAGAGGTGCTCCGGCCCTCTGGTTCTCTTTGTGATGTGCCTATGGACTTGCTCGAACAGGTCCTTGTTGTGTTGGGGCCTCAGTGCTGGATGCAGCACTCCAGGCGGGGTCTCACCAGAACAGAGCAGAGGGGCAGAATCCCCTCCCTCATCCTGCTGGCCCCACTGCTTTGGATGCAGCCCAGGACACGATTGGCTTTCTGTACTGTGAGCTCACATTTCTGGCTCATGTCCAGCCTCTCATCCATCAGCACCCCCAAGTTCTTCTCCTCAGGACTGCTCTCAATCCATTCTCTCATTGTCCAATCTCATTGTCCCGATGCAGGTGCAGAACCTTGCACTTGGCTTCTGTTCAACTTCATGAGGTTCATACAGGCCCGCCTCAAGCCTGTCCTGGTCCCTCTGGATGGCCTCCCTTCCCTCCAGCGTGTTGACCAGACCTCTCAACTTGGTGTTGTTGGAAAACTTGCTGAGAGTGCACTCAATCCTACTGGCACCAACAAAGATTTGTGGGGCATAAGCTAATATAAGATACATGAGATGTATCTTATTGGGACAGAAAGACTTCTACTCTTTCTGTGCTCTGTTGTATTTAAGACAATATACTATGTGCCCAGATGGCAAAAACAAACTATAATGTGAAACTTTGTGAAAATACATTGTAAAGTTTTTCAAATATATTTGCCTGATGACAAATAATTCAAGTTCTTTCAAAGTTTTGTTCACTCCACTCCTTGTCTTGCCAAAGGTGACATTTGAGCTATGGGCTGTGTGTTCCTTCAGTGGAGCCCCTTGGTAGCAAAAGCATCAGGACAGGCACCTGTGCTTTGAAACACATCAAAACAGTGGTTTTCTAAGGGTATTCACATGAAACACAACCTGACGGGTCTCCCTCTCCTCTGATTCCATGACTTTGTGTGGTAATTTACCTTGTAAAATTTAACTTTCTTTTTATACAATTTGTTCAAACCTCTAAGGTGCATCAGCACCTCTGAGCTGCCTTTGATGTTTTAGAGACACTATCTTTTGCTACAAAGCAATGAAAAATACCAAAAATAATTCACTTTATGTGCTTATTATTATCACAGGAGACAGTAGGTCTGGACGTGACACAAACTGCTGCTTTATTTGAATACAGCAACAGTCCAGAAAATGTGCAACAAAGTATGAAGCTCAAGACAGTGGAAAAATATATAAATACAAAGCAGCACAGTAATACTGTGTCATCGCTGTCCCAAGCCAGACTCTTGGTGACTGTTATCAGGTGTCCTCACTGTTCAGTGAGTCGGCTGAGTAGTTGTTCATCTTGCGAGCACTAACACAGAAAAGAGGAATCAGTAGGAAAGTCCATGGTTGATAGCACTGAAATTGGATTGTCCCATCAGGGAATGCCACTCCTAAGAGTTACTGGTAATGTAATTTCAGTTCCAAGGATTTATTAGGAATGAAGAAACCCCAGAGTAAAGTTGTCTTTAATCTCTTCAAAAGCTGGAGCACAGGCTTGCATAAGTCACTGGCTGTATTTACCATCTTTGGCCTGGTTCTTTATGTGCAGCTTGTTCTTTACAACAGAGATTCACATCTATAGCAGCTGCTTTTCCTTTTAAAACCTTGTTCAGTTTTACAACCCGTTTGAATGGATTTTGTCAATCCGTGAGTGGGACAAGGCTCAAGGGAGTTGTGTAAAGGAATGCTTCAGTAGATGGCACTCTCCCTCTGAAGGAGGATGGGCAAAGGCCTCAGCCAAGGAATTAGATGCAGTGAGAAAAACTTCCTTTCTACTCTACAGAAATCACAGTGAATACACACAAAGCTCTGCCTAGCTATGCAATGAAGTAACCCCTGGCAGATTTTCACAAATCTGGATGTATCAAGTCCTCACATCTGGCTTCCTCCCTGCTTGAATAATTGTAGTCTGTTTATGTTCAGCTGATTTCCTCCTGAATTCTTAACAGTGAATACACATACCCACACACACACACACACACACACTCTCTCTCTCACATGTGTGTTTATGTGTATATTATATGTATTTTGTGCATATCTATACACATATGTACATATACGTATATATGTGTATCTGTGTGTGTGTGTGTGTGTGTATTAAAGAGCTCAGTGGTAATGTAAGTTGCACACATTAGACTCAGAGTTTACAATTGTTCTGATTTCCCAGTCATTTTTTTTCAAATTCTTTATTTTATTCTGCTATTCTGTTAATGATAGGTCCATTTTGAGAATGTAAGTCCTTTGCTTTGTTGAGAGTTTTCTTTTGGTATTTTATAGTCACAAAATTTTATAGATCCAGTTTGAAAAACACTGAATTAGTACAAGGGAGGAGGCCTCAACTGCAGTTATGGAGACAATAAAGACCTGCTAGGCCTTAGGGAAGCTACAACATTTTGAATCAAATCTATTGCTAAACAAGCAGTAACGCACAGTCATCGTACATCTTTCTAAACTGTACCCTGCTTTCCTCACCCTTGAACAGGAAGGTGAGAGAAGAATGTGAAAGAAATGTGTATGAGACAAAGTTGCAATAAAAAAGCTGCATGAGACAAATTTATAAAATGCAAATTTAATTGGTTCAATTTCTTAGAGTTTTGGATTCTTGAGTAATGTGAGTATATTCTTTCCATTTACTGCTTTTTAAGCATCTAAGTATCTGTTTTCCTATTTGACTGGCACACAAGTCAAATAAGACTATGTAAGTTCTCAATCACTGCCCCTCCCCTACACTTTGCAAAAATCCTTTTTCCATTTATTAAAACCACAGGGATAGCAGTATTTCTAAAATCCAGAACCCAGAGCTAAAATTTTGCTACCATAGCTCAAATAAAGTTGACTTTTTTCCCCCCAATATTTATGTCAGAGCCTGAGGGTGTTTGGGGGCCTGTTAGCATGAAGAGGTCCTAGGTCATGTGTGAAAGAGGAGTAGAAAGTATTTGTGTACATCTCTCCAATGACAGTCAACTTTTGAGCAACCAAAAGTTATGCACCATTGCAAACTGGATAAAGGAATTTCTGTTACAAGAAGCCCTTCAAGCAGTGGCATGCTGCATGAGCAAAGCGGTAGATGAATAAGTATATTTTTTACAGTTTCTATTCTTGATTCAAAACCAAACAAACCTACTGTGAGTGTCAGATGCTTAAGGGACTATGCCCAAAAGCAGTATTTTCTGTAATTTGCAGAGAAGCTATACAGCAGATTAAATGCTGGACCAGTGGAAGCTTTCTGTTGAAAGTAGTATTTAGCTACAGCATTAATCTATTTTTTGGCAAATAGATTTAAACTTCCAAATGCATTTTATACAGAATTCCAAACAGCCTTCACACAGCAAGGTTACTGCTTGGAAGTCTCTTTTGCACACAAACTGAATGGAAATGATTTGGAGAGGCTTTTTTAACACCGTACAAGGGAATGGATTTTTTTTTCCTTTGGAGACAAAAATCTGGATGTTGAGTGTGGAACATTTATTATTTGAAGTATTTTCTGTACAAGAATAAAAGCAAAAATAGTCTAACATTATTACAGTACTACTTTTTTTTTTTCCTCTTCTGCAGACATTTTGTTCAATTAGAACTTACCATGGTCATGAAACCAATCAAAAACATTTGATTTATAGTTTCGACCTTTACGTATATAGCAGCTGTTGTGATTTCAGAGTATGCTTGAAGATGCACAAACCAGCCTTCTACACTGGCTTTCAAGTAGTTGTTTCAAATCAAAGAACAATTTCCTGGCTGAGTCATCAAACTATGTATCGGAACACCTGAGTTTTATGTCTTCAGGCAAATTATAGCCTAATTTTCAGGTATCATGCACTTCTTTAACTCCCACTTATCTAAAACAGAGTTGCAAGAGCTCAGCACCTCTGAAACTTGTTTTTGAACCATTTTGGGAATATCTACTTTACAGATGTGTTTGGAAAGCTGTTTTAGTGTTCGCAATACATTTTGAAATGTTTAGTAAGAGCATTACAATAATGCAGTTGTTACTAGCAAATGTTTCATTGAAACACTCCTGTTGTTTTCTCATCTCAGTGCAGTGCAGTACAGTTCAAGTTACCTTTAAAGAATCTCACAATTAAACGTTACAGTTCATTAGAACAGAGCAAGAGACAGAAGGAGCATGTGATGGATAACAGGCTTTTAGGATGAAAGCTGAGGGGTGGAAGATGATGAGCAAAGGTGAAGAGCAAGTGGTGGCAGAAGTAGGACCTGGCAATCACGTGGGTTCATTAATTCTTTAGAAGACTCCTACTGAAAGAATCCAGAAAACATGGTGAGAAAATAGAAATACTAGCCCCACTTTTGATAACATTAAGAAGCCAGACAGCGATTAGAACTCAATGGATTTGCAGAGCTGGTCAGGAAAGTAGCCAGAAAAATCAAAGCCCCAATTCTTTGTAATGGATTGCATTATGTATTAGAAGTCTCATATCTTTTGGTTTACCAGTGTAGGTAGTAAAATTACATCAAGAGAAAAAACAGCAGGTGTTGGACAGACCAGAGAGGTTGGGTGAGCTTGTTCGTGAGTGTTTGGAGATGGGTGCAGAACAAAGGGTTGATTTTCAAACATGATTTATTTAGAAAATAAAGATTTATTAAAGGACAGAAGCTAAAATTTACCAATAAATGTATCAAATGCAGTAGTTAGAATAAATCCACCGAATCTGTGAATAAGAAGTTAGTAAAAGTGATCAACATTCAGCAGACCTGTACCTACGGGATCCCTAATTAAGGTGACCATGAATCAAACCAGCTTTTACTGGAATCTCCAATATTACAAATATCACTTCATGCTACAAGAATTGAAGCAGGGTCATTTGTAAAACTGTTCAGCCAAGGGTGGGCATATGCACCAGACTGGTGAATTAAGCAAAAAGAGAACTGATCATTTTCCTTTTACTACTTTTTTCTGCATGAAAACCACAGATAATTTTTGCATCCTCCCTTTGCTAGCTTATCCAGCCCACTCTGCAGGACTGGCTTCACAGGAAGAAAACCGTGCTAAATTCATTTGGCCACTGCATTTTTGGTTTTTTTCCAAATTTCAATTCTTGCTGATTTGCAAGTCTCAGGTGACTGAGTTATGAGTTGTTTGTCCAACAGCTCCTTTGTTCTGATCTCTGCTTCAGCAAAAACTGGAAAAACCTGTTCACTTGCTTTTTTTTTTTTTTTTTAATCTTCCTCTCTCCAATTGGTAGCTGCAGCTTGTGCACATGCAGACAAGGTGGTGCCTACCTTTCATGTGGAAAGCTGCCTTACAAAAACAGGTTACGTTTTCCATTATCCTAGAGTTTTTCTAGCCTCATACAGGCTTTGGTGGATGCTCTATGACCTAAACTCCATTTGCTCTCCATTAAACATGTTTAGGTCATTATTTTATTTTTCTTCAAGCAAAAGGAAGGTGTGTCTCCAGTGCACTCATTTTAAATAATAATTTATGAACTCTAGGAGATCTGCAGAAACCAGCCTTGTGAAATGTAGTTTTTTGGATGCAGAAGTCTGTCTGCCTTACAGCACCTGCACATGGTGTGGTGTTAATATCTGTAAGACAGAACAAACAGTGAGGACACAAGCTAGTGCAAAAAGCGGACAAATTGAGAAGAAACTTTTGTTTCCACCTCCTTCCTTTTCTTCTTTCTTTGTGCTGCTGTTGGAACAAGAATGGGTCAGCTCTGTGGACGATGCATGCAGCTGCTGCGGGACTTCATAGGCTTTGTTCAGAGGATGTCTTCTGACTTGGTGCAAGGCATCAAGGAATGCTTAACTCTGATAAGCAAATGCTCCTGCTTAAAACAAAACAGCTCTAAAACCAGACAGCTGTACAAGCCCATCCTACAGCCTCATGAGAGGGTGACAGCACAGGAGTTTCTGCAGCATATTGAAACAGGTAAGAGGACTTGTCTGTTTCTAAAGGATTGTGAAAGAGCTAGGAGATTGATTTTGTGGGTTGAAAGCAGATTCCTAGCTGATCTGCTCTGGCATGGTATTGAGCAGCTTCGTGATGATGAGGAAAGGCCAGAGCTACAGAGCATTTTTTTTGTGTACAGGATATCAAGGGCTCAAGTGGTGCAACAGTTGAATCTAGGCAGAAGTGGTCAGTTGCTTTCTTGCTGTGCCACCACTGTTAATACATAACCCATGTAAATATGTTTCATAAAAGTGAGTCCTCCCAGAAATTAAAGTTACTTTTTTGAAGTCAGTCAAAAGGAACTGACAAAGCTGGACACAGGCTTTGCTAAGACTGGATGCTACGTGAGTGCTGAGCTGTGAGCAGGCAGATCACAGCGTGATATGCACAGTTGTGCACCTCCGTGTTGGCTGAACACTTGGGCTTATGCTTGGAGTGTCTGGACTATACATGGGGAAGATCAAAGTCAACCTGAGAGAAGCATCATTGAGCTCTCAGCATTCCAAGAAACTGTGCTTTTGTGCAAACATTTTAGACATCAGGATTAATCACAGTCATGGGATTCTGCTTGAATCGAAGTAGACCATAACTCTTCATCTATCTCCTATGCTTTACAGGTTATCTGCCTAATTCCCCTGTTTTTTTATTTGTGATGTCTTCTTTGTCCTGTCCTAGGATACAATATCAATAGAAAAACTTGGTTTTTTATGTTGCTCCTGCAGTCATCTTGGATGAGTGTGTTTTGTTGGTTGTCCAGTCTAGAAACAGTCCTTATGTCAAGATAAGGGGTTTGGTTTTGCTTTGTCTCACTACTAATTGGGTGTACCGCTTTATGTTTAGCAGCTTTGGGCTAAAACTACTACACAAAGTGACATAGTCTCCTACTTTTGTTTGTGTGAAGGGTGTGGAACTATTTCTTTACTTGCCTTTTTGGGAACATGAAACAATCTTGTGAGGGGAACCAGGAGAGACATTTTTCCTTGGTGTGACATGGTTAATGCTGTTTAAAATGATCTGTCATGGAACAACCTTTGGAATAATTGCTGTGACGCTGGTTGTTGGGAACATGTGTGAATTAGCCTCAGCTGCTATTAGCTGGTGTTGTTGTCCAGTGACTGTGGTGGGTCCTATGCTGCCAATAAGGTTCACTGGTTGTTGCACCTTTAGCACTGGTTTAAATCCTGATGTTGGTATCCAGAATAGGGATAGATCTTTCAGCTTGTTATGCAGTGAAGATCTTCCAGGGCTGAACTTTTTCTTCCAAAGGGTAGCATGCTCCTGACTCTATAGAAGACTGTTTTGGCAGTATCCCTGCTCAGTTGATGGATGAGGTGTAATGAAGGGGAGGCCAGAATGGCACCTTGTAGCATCCACCAGTACTCCCTAAAAAGACTAAGTGGATGTTTTCCTGAGAGATCCTTTCCTCTCTGAGATCAGTCTTCAAAAGTCTGGTCTGTCTTGGATCTCTGGGTGTTGGAGTACAACAGCAGGACTCGTAGAGCTTTTCTGACAGCAGTACACAGATGACAATGAGGGTTTTCAGGGAGGTCCCACTGTCCACGACAAGACACATACAGCACCCAGGAAGAAGAACCAAGGTTAATTCTCTGAGTGGCCAAATCTTACTGCCTAGACAAATGGAGGCAGGGAAGCCTCACAAAGAGAGCCAAGACACATCCCTCTTACTTAAATACTCACCTGTGTATTTTATTCCAAGAGGGAGCAAGCCTATCCTCAGTTCTGAACAAAATATAATAAGAAAGAAGACCATGTTTGGACAATTTGGGTGCAAGATGAGACTTCATGGTTGATCATCACACTCATCTGTAAGCGAGGACAGCAAATTTTGATATTTTATGCAAGTGAAGATTTTGAGTGGTTCAAAATCACTCTCCCAAACAAAACCACAGGCATGTGGAATAATCAGATAGTCAGATTCAGGTTCAGATAGTGAAAGGAGCAGAATTTAACCACATGAAGAGATATTTGTTTTTTCTCTGTAAAACCGTGCACACACAGGAAAGTCCTTCCCTTTGTGTGTATTAGTAATTATTAAACAAAATTGATCTTTATATGAAGCAGTTCTGTGAAGCTCACTTACCTAATCCTGAAGGTAGGAGTTTGCTTGTCTTGACATGTCAGCAGCTTCTAATGGCTTGAGATACTGGCTGTGTTTTGCACTGAGGCATCGAAAGCTCATGCCCCTCACACCCCTCACATTTCTTTGTCCCATGGGAGGTAAAGTAGCTAGATATTTTTCATAGAGATATTTCAATCATTAATGCACAGCTTTAATCTATTGCCTGAAAATACATCTTATACTTGTGTGCTCCACCCGTCGATCATACATTACCTTTTTAACTCTGTTCATTGGTTCAATGTCCCTTTCATTTTCCTCTCTGCTGCTCCATTCCAGATATTATATTATACAGTGACTTACAGAAGTCATGCATGACTGCTGTTGCTTGATGACTGTTGTTGAACATCTGGTTTATTCATAGGGGAACTATCATACTCAAGAACAGGTAGACTCATGCTAGAAATTTGAGCCTGAGGCAAGCCCTTTTGCAGTCCATGTTGCTATTCCCTTAAATCCTATATTTCCATACCCAAGACAGGAATCATAGTGAACTTCAGATGTGGTAAATTAGAAGTGTATACTCTTTCTATACTTAGAAATAAATATAGAAATATAAAATATATTAGAAATACATACTCTTACTTAACTAAGAGCATGTTCAGGAGATACATCTTAACAGAGATTCAGAAAAATATAAAGATTTTTATGGAGAACCAGAACACCTGTGTTTATATTAGATAGCGTAAAAGTGTCTAAAGGTTATAATTTGTCTTGGTTCCAATCACTAGCTTTGTGAGTTTTACAAGAGGCATTGCCAAGGACAGGTTATTCCCAGTTCATCTATTGCTTCTGCTCATGGAAACATGAGTAAAGATAGATGGGCTTTATGGAGCTGTTGCAGTACAAAAATCCTTATGTGTTTGGTTGGCTGTAAATTTTAATTTCTTTTTGTAAACTAACCCTTTTCAGATGTAATTGAGCCTGTGCTGTCATTTTACATCTTTAGCTTTTGAAATGTCTCCACTTGGAAAGGACCCTCTGGAAGCCTTGAGGATTTTATCCTTTTCAGAAAACCCCGGGTTACAGCAGTCGGCTGCCCTCTATTACTTGCATATGAGTCAGCACAGTAAGTTACCTCAGTGCATTGGAAAATTTTCATGTAATTATAAATAAAAATATTATTTCAAACTGTGAAACTCCTTTTGATTCATTAAGCAAGTTTTTTTTTTTCTTTCATGCTATGTTGTTTGCCAAGGAAGATAGAAAACTGTCATTGCCATGTAGGCAGAGTCAGTTCTGGATTTTGCGATAAGGAGATATCTCTCATGATTATAAAAGACTGTTGTGAAATTGTTATACTTCTGTAAAACTCAGCAGAGCCCAAAGTATTTAGAGTCAGTGTATACTGAATCTCCTGAAAGCAACACAGTCAAAATACAGTGAAAGGAAATCGACATAGTGACCAGTTAATGTTTTATATAATATACTTTTTGAAAGAGGACAAAGCTCTAGGGGCCAGATTGTAGTGAAAATTTATGAAGGAAACATTCTTTGTTCCAACTATTCTGTGGGAGCACTTGGCTGTTGAGGTAATTGTTAATGGTTAGGAGTCAGCCTAGATATCCCAAATAAAATAGCAGCAAGAGTTTGGATTCTACAAAAAGGTAAAAATACTAGCAACAAACAGGTTGCAATTTATTTATCTATTTGTTTATTTTAATTTTACTTCAAAGAGAATATTCTGTCATTTGACGTGGTAGCTTTATCCCATGTATTTTTTTCTGGATAAAAAGTGCAGGTAGCCACAACACAAGGACCTGCTGTGAGGCAGAATGACTTGTTTGGTAGCAAGGCACACTGCTTCCTTTCCCATGATGTTTTTGAAGTACTTGATTATTCAGAACCCCTTCAGGAAACTTGCCCTGTTTGCTAGTAGCAGTGGAACTTTAATGAAGGTGAATACCACTCAGCCTGTCTATGGGAGCACCTGAGGCTTAAGTCCCTCAAGAGAAAAATGTGACTGTGGTGAACAGTGGGACTCAAGAATATTTCCTCTCATTCTTGCAGTGAACATCTCTCTGCCTGTGGAGCATCTGGAAGCCTTCTATGCCTTACTACGTTCTGCTGACCTGGAGGTGCAGCAGATGTCTTCCTTGTCCCTTGTCAACTTCTTGCTGGAAGGAAATAGTGAGTAATTAACAATACATCTCTCCTCGGGTGGAGAAGTATCTCTTCAGCCAGACTCAGACAGACGGAGGGCACTTCTACACAAATCCAGATTCCTTTTTTTGTGTTCCTGATAGGACAAGTGTGAGTCTGTTTCTGACTGCAAGATACATAGCTTCTGGTGGCACCAAGATGTATCAGATCCCTCCAGCTAGATTATATTATGTAGCAAGAGTTCTTGGATCTGTGTGCAAAGGCTGATAAATTATTCCCAGACCAGTGTGGGAATTCTATTCTCATTCTTGGATCGACAGCCGACAGTTTCCCTTTCAAACAACAGATACAGCTCATAGAAATAAATTCTATGTACGAGGCAGTGCTCATTTTCTGGTCGTTTATGAACTGGACCTCAATCTTAAATTGCCTGCAGAGGAAAAAAAAAAGTTTAAATGCTTAGTAGAATTCACTTGTTTCTGTAACTAAAGGGGAAAATAGATTTGAGATAGAATCTGGAAGATGCAGAAGAAAAACTTCCTAATAAAGTTTATGTTGATAGACAGAGCATGAACATGCCACACCTCATCAATGGAGTCCCTGTTGCATCTTGACACCTGGGCCATAAGTATTCCATGCCACAGTCCCGTAACAGCAGAAGACAGGGTCAGTCTTCAGCAAAGCCAGCCTTTTTCTTTGCTTTTATTTTTAAGGATTTTGCTGCAAATAATATCATGTCACTACTCACAAAGAAAAACAATATTTAAAGGGTAGACCTCAGAAGAAAAAGAGAGAGTGGGGAGAGTGACAAGTAAATTGTGACCCTATTGGAAAGCTGCAGTTGCTCTTTCTAAAATGAACCTTATTTGAGACCTTCTGGCCTAAAACCTCCTAGCATCTGTTACACTCTTTCATGCGTCTGAAGAGGAATTAAGCAAACCAAGCTAGGGACTGTGAGTGGCTTTCAGGCTGTTTCCATTTTGGGTCTATTTTGTATACTCATAATGTAGATCTCCAAAGCAGTCAATGGATGATGTATTCTTTCCACAAAATCACTAACTGTTTACTTTTTTATTTGTCCTTTTTTCCTTGAATTTATGAATAGTTGACAAAGAATTAGTTGTCCAAATGGGTTTACTTGAGCCAATTCTGGATCTGCTTGAGTCAGAGGATCCCACTGTCCAGTGTAATTCCTGTGCCTGCATCATGACTTTGGCTATTTCAGGTGAGTGTTCTCTTTGCCTTTATCCTCTGCAGTGAATTCATTCAACTCTTCCATCGTATTTTAAGATGAAACAACCTATTTGAAATTGGTTAAGAGTCATAAGACACAGCAGCAAGTTCTGGTGTTCCCACACCATGAATTCAACCTCTTGACATTCCAGTTATTTTTCTCATGTTTCTGACCTTCATGCTCTTATGATTACAAACCTTTTTCTGATTTTCATCCTACATGTATTCATGACCGGCTTATCTTAATTAGTGCCTACATTGGCTCTTGCTTCAGTAGTTCCATCTCTCTGGTATCTATGCTGATGAGGTTTCTTCATTTTACTAGACTGAGAAAGTCAAGCTCTTTTAAGACTCCTCTTGTGAGACTCTCCATTCATCTTCAGAGTCCTTCTGGGTGTAAATTATATGTTCCAGGAAAGGAACATAGCATTTTCATGTGCCATATCATGATACCACAGGCCTCAGGCATTGTTAAAGTGCCAAGATATAGACAAATGCTGCAGGAATTCCGTTTTGGATTCATCGCTTCTGAAAGAGAAGTCACCAGAAATGTGCAATATTTCAGCTGGAGTCTCACCTGTGCCTTTTACTGTGGCATGTAGGGAAATGTGTTTTGTGGTACATCTCATGGTAACACTTAGTAACACAGGTTTGGTGACTGTGCCATGGTGATGATGTCATCCTACAGCTCACTTAATCACTTAGTCTTGCTCCTCCTCTGCTGCTATTTCCAGCAGACATCAAGTATTCAAGGTTCTACCGCAAATGTTTCCAAGTGCACATCCTTGCATTTTGAGCAGTTTTCATTCTGTTTCCATTGCTTCAGTTCTGACTTGTCTGTTATTTGTAAAATATTCTTGTCCTCCACTGCATTGACAGTTCTACATTCACATCTCTGTATTAACTCTCTGTTTCAAAACAAGTATGGACTAGCCCTCATGGAGTTCCATTTGTAGCCTCTTCCCAGGTTGTCATTCTCATTCAGCAAAACTTGCTGCCAGCTTGCTTTCAGTAAGTTTGTTACCCATCATGTACTACTTGCATTAGTCACCAGCTTCTACTTAACTATGCATGTTTCATATAATGATATTAATATTTTCCTGGTATCCAGATAAGTAAGTTCAGCTACAATTACCGAAAGAAAAGTTATCATGTTAGTCTGTCTTATTCTACCTTCTGCAAACTCACAGTTCTACAGTACAAATTGTGTACAAGTCTGTAGAAAAGTCATGAATAACATTTATTTCCCTCCTTGTAGCATTTATTCTGCCAGCTTCCCTCTCCAGCATGGGAAGTTGCAGTTTGATGTCCCAGAATGCTGAGGGAAGCATGATGAAAGTGTTAATTATTCATTTAAGTATTTATGTTGCAAAGGGGGAGTGGATAAGCAGGATCAAACCACATGAAAGTGCTGATTTGCGTTTTATCCCACCTTTTTGTTTTATTTTCAGGTTTTTAAACACTTTTCCCTTAGGAGCCATTCTTAAGCATTGTATATTATTACAGTTGGATTAAGAATTCTACGTACTACATTACTTTGTGTGGAATGCAAATTGCCTCATTTAAAAGTCTTAATTAGGCGTGGCATCACTAAAGTTTTAGGTACCTGGCACTAGAAGGACTTTCTTTGTGTAGGGTCAGTGAAGTTACGCCCCTGAAGATTTAGAGAGATGTCCCTTCACCTGTTTTAAACAGTCCACGGAGACAGCGACTTGTTTGGGCACCTAAGGATGTTGCTTAGACCTGAAGACACTCTTGCCCTTCTAGATGTCTTTAACCTGGAATGTAGGGAACCCTCAGCTACTCCAAATCCAATCCATCTTCATTCCCTGTGGTCTTCTAATGCCTTTGCACACTGCCTCAAGTACCAATGTCCTTCTGAGCACAAGTACTTCAAATTAAGCACTCAAGGAGCATTCAAAGCTGAACATAGAGGTAGGCAGTCCTGCACAGGCTGGGTCGCTGCCTGGAATTTGATCAGTGTTGAGGATCTCTGTCCCAGTTTAACCAGGATTTAAATGGGCTGCATCCATTTATTTGTTTTTCTGACTATATTTAGCTACCACAGCAATGAGACTAAAGCAAGAGGCAATTCTCCAGGGTTTATTTTAATTTTAACTCACAGACTCTGGTATTTTTAAGTGTCTGCTTGAGAAAAGTATCCTGTTCAGTCATATCCTTCAAGAAAGCCATTGATGCAAAAAAGATAAATATGGAAGCACAACCAAATTAGGAAGATCTTTAGATGTCTTTAAGGTGACTAAAGTTCTGCATCTAAGAATGGTCCTAATTCTGTTGCAACAAGCATGCAAGACTATGTACAGAGTGAAACTGCTTAGCAGTCTTACTGCAGGTCATGTGGAAACCGGATTGTCTCCCTGCAATAGGGAGCTGAAAATAAGAAGAGCAAACCAACTATTTAGATCAAAAAATTATTTGAAGGTTAGTTTGTTCCAACACCAGCATTTGTCCACGCAGCAAAAGGACACATGCATGGCTGCAGTTATCTGCAGCTTTTCAAACAGTGAGTGAAAGTAATCAGTTCTGGGATAAGAACTCAGAGTACTTCAGAACAGAACTAAATGTTCACAGCTTCAGGGTTTAGGGGGGGCCTGAACATCTGCTTTAAGCTAAAACAAGGAGGATGCACTGAGTGTAAAGCACATTCAAAGTTGTTCTGACAGGGGAATTTTTAAGCACACAAATGTCAGAGAGTGGAAAGAAAGAATTTATGAGTTAGTGAGTTATTCAAACACAGCTTGAGTAGTTGTTGATTTCTCCACTTTAGAGTAGCATCTTGAACACATGGCTTCCTTCTAAAAGCATTCCAAAGGGCATCAGTGGTTGCAGTGGCATCAGTGGAGGGACTGCATTTTTTAAGATAAACAGGTGGTCCAGGAGAGAAACATGATCTAGCCTGCCACGTCTCTTACAGAGATGGTAATACAGTTACACATCTTGGTGAGACAGATTTCCCCATCCAGGCTGTCATCATAAAATGGCAAAACAAGTGTTCAGCCACCATATCAGATAGAAGAAAGAATTTGCCCAAATTTTGTCCAAATGTTCGTAATCCCTTTTCTCAAATGTGAGGTTCTTTTCCACATTCACAAACATTCATGGAGTGTGTTGTGTACAAGAATAAAGGAAGCAGTGATATCTACATGCTTTCTTAATCTTTTTACCTCTCTTTTTTACTCAGCTGAGTAATTTGCATCACACCAGTTGGAGCCATACAAAAGACTTTCTGCTTCTACTGAGGGAAACAAAAGAATGGTATGTAGGCAGATTAGATTAGAGAAGGGCTTGTCTACGAAAGGGACCAGAATATTTCACCAGGTTAATAGCTTCCCACATGGAAAAGCTATTTTTAAATAGATCACTCTTCCCAGAACAATTATTTTTCTCAATTTTTTTTTCCAGAATAAAAGTTATTTACTTGAGTATATACTCACAGGAAGACAGAAAATTACTTGAATATTAAACTGATACTATCTGAACTATACTTAGCTAAATTTCCTGGCTAATCTATGTATGTCAGCTCCCCACTAGATAGGCTCCAGGTATAAAACTAACAGCTTTGTTCTCATAACTCTCTAAGTTAGCTAGCACCTGAAGACTTGATCTCATCCAAATAACTTTTTTTTATTTGCTCTGTCTGCTTCATGTTTCTCTCAGCAAACTTCCAGACTGGCATTTTTTAAACTGTATATAAATATTGTTAATTTAAAAGAATTAAGTATTATAGTTTTTCTTTTTTTCACCAGTTTTTCATCCAAGACTCTTAAGGGTTTCTGCAGATCTTTTTTGAGTTCTTCTTGTACTCCAGGATGTTGAATACAACTGTACAACTTAATATATTGCAAGCAAGGAATCACCACCACTTCAGAGAAGCATCATCTTTTCAATTTCCAATGTTTAAATCAAATTCTGTCTTTAGAAACCTCTGCATTGTTTGTAGCTGTCAAGTGAGTGACACAGGGACATTCCAAGAGAGAAACTGGCCCTGAATATACCCTACTAAATTAACTAAACCTTATCTGCAGTTAATGATGTAGTTTTTGGTTATCACACTTTGAATAGGTTGATCAGACATACCAAGGGTATGAAGCAAATACGACATTTTGTTAACCTGTTTAAAGGAACTTGAGGATATTTTAATTACCTAGTCACAAACCAAAAGCATTGAACCAGCTGTAATTTATGGCTAATCCAGAAGTCATGAGTTGGTTTCCTTCCTGTTCAGCTCTCAGAATTTTTAAGTTTCCTTTGAGCATGCAGAGAAATCAGAGAAGGGAACACCAAAGGACTAGTCCTGCTTGTGGCTCACAGTAAGATGGCAGTAAATATTTATTTCTTTCTCTGATTCTTTTCTCCAGAGTCCAACCAAGAGGCTATTGGTGCTGCTAGAGGAGTTACACCCCTGCTGAGTCTTGCCAAGTCCTATGATCCCAGAGTCCAACAAAATGCAGTTGGTGCTATTCTGAACCTCACACAATCAGGTACTTTCAGACTAATGGGTTACCTAAATTGCCAAAAGAAAACTCACTGATAGAAAAATAATCCAGAAGGGTTAAGGCAAGAATAAAGACGTATCTGAGCAACAAGTTATTTCCTCTGCATGTCATTCATGTTGGTACCACAGGTTGATGATTTAAGTTTAGCTGATACAGGCCCTTTTTTGCCTAGTAGCAAAACAGAAGGGCTTGATTTTCAACTCCAAGGGGATATTGTATGAATATTTGTATAATCAGTCAAAGAAATAGAAAAAAAAATAACCATTTTTTAAATAAATAACTTGGCCTAAAAAGTTAGCAGCACATTTGGTGTACTTTAAAGCAATCTCAGAAGCTTATCCAACAAAGTTGAGCTTTAGGAACTTTTTGCTTGTTCTGACTAACCCAGTGCTGGAATATGCTAAGTATAACTATCACGGGTCAGACATTAAAGGCTCCTGGGATACCTGCAAACAGCTTTATCAAAAGCAGTACTTGGTCCTCTGCAATTATATGTAGACTACTATAATTAACTCTGAAATAATCCAGCATTGAATCTCACCTACCAAGATGATACCCTTATTTCACAGAGCTAAATGATAAAGTCATGAGTAGCGTCTCTGAACTCTGTATTGTGGAAGGAAACAGTTGGCAAGAACTTATACAATTGGCTATTACATTTCGGGAATTATTCAGAATATTTTAAATAATTTGTTTTTGAAACACAAAAATCGTAGTGAAGATCATACCTGAGGCTTTTCAGTTTCTCCAGGAATTCAGATTCTCAGAGCAGTTTTTAGCATAAAACCATCAAAAGCTTAATCAGACAGCCTGCTAGTCTTTTTGCTAAAACATCTGCATAGTGCTGTATTACACGAGCTCTAAATTATATACTTTCCAGTCAGACTGACTGGCATATATTTGGACAACATCAGCACTCTTTAGAACCCAAGGACTGTGCACATCCCTTTTGAATGGTGCCTCCAGATGAGAGGGAGGGAAGGAGGAAGACACTTTTGCTTTTTCTTTTTAATGGCAGAGAAAATCCAACAAGTCCTATGCAATGAAGGAGCCTTACCAGTTCTTGCCTTGCTGCTGGAATCTCCTGACTCAGAAGTCCAGGTATGACTAAAATAGGTCAGATTTTAAAGCAGTGACATTGTGACTGTATGGAGAGCCCAAACCACAGTATGCAGAAATGAAAAGGGGGAGAGGAGGAAAGGTTTTTTCTAGTGAAGTGGCAAAACATGTGAGAGCATCTTGGCGAAACTCAGCTCAGTCAGATAATGTATATTAAAAGACTCAATTTGTCTAACTCCACAGGAGAAAGTTTATGATGCAAAACTTTGTCTACCAGCACACATTAATGCATGCACCGGGTTGTTATGTGGCTACCTTCTTGTGTCTTTCAGTTCATCAGACAAGATGCAGATAGGTCTCTTCCTCTGAGTTTTGGGTTTTTGTTTGGTTTGGGTTTTTTTTTGCATCATAACTTGGATCATTCACTCTAAGCAATCTTACTGAGTATTCTGAGAAACATAACTTGCAAAGATCTTTTTCTTGTTGTTGTAAATATCTGTAAATCTTCCTATTTTATGCATATCACAAACACCTCTTTGTGATTCTGCGTACTCAGCAGAAAGCTCATCTTAGTGCAAAAGTATGCTGATAAATAAACTATGAATCAGAGTTGTAAGCCTTACACTCTGCTAGTTTGTTCATTCAGTCCTTTGAATAGCACAGAATTGTTTTCTCCGTCAGTTTAATTATCTCTATTCAGATTTTTTTTTAAATGTCTAAAGGGATGGACCCTCTGGAATTGCTTTCTGCAAACTGTTTCAGCATTTTTAGATTTCTTTGAGATTCGCCTAAAAATTTCCATCTCTGTAGCTCAACTTGTTTCTTTTAATTATACCTCCCTGGTAATAGATACGCTTGTATGTGTAATCCTCCCTAGCGTTAATGGTTAGATCCTTTGGAAATGATCTCTTGGCATGCTAGGGCAATAGCTACATCCAGCTTGAGTAAATCAATGTAAACATATAATACAGTAGATGCAGATGACCTAACTCAGGTGCCAGCAGCAATGTCATTGCAGCAGCACAGCACATTCCCAAACAGCCAGGGTCCTAATGAGTTTGTACAACACGCCCCAGCAGGATTGCTGTAGTAGCTACAGCATGTTGGGTCTACCCCATAAACACCCTTAAGGTGAAAAGCACTTTATTTTCATTGGTTTTGAATCTGAGCATTTCTCAAATTTATTTGTATTCTCTTCAACGTGTCACCACTCTGACCTCTCTCTCTACATTTTTTTTGGTTCTTGGCAGTATTACAGCTGTGCTGCCTTAAGCAACGTGGCAGCCAATGTTCAGCACCACAAAGCCTTGCTGAGACCCAGTGACAGATTCCTGCTGCGGACACTGATCTCTCTCCTATCCTCTTCTGTGGACAAGGTAAAGCTGTAGCTTTCCCTTTGTGAAAAGACTTAGCATCTGAGTAGAGCTATAAACTTGGGTTTCCAGTTTCAGCCTCACATCGTTCTGTTCATCTGCTGTACAGGTACCTATGCAGCATCTTTCCCATGAGAAAAGACACCTATAATCGAAGATACATGGGTTCCACAAGGTCAATGTATGAAGAAAGCAAAGGGAAATTATTAAAGTTGTTCTACAGCCCTGAACACTTCCTTTAGACTAGGATAGCCTGTACTATTAATTTGAAACATCATGTGCAAAGTGCCTTGTCCAGTCTCTGTCTCTGATCATTGTGTCTGTGACAGAAGGTGTCTGATACATCTGTTATGCTACGTTTTTTTTTAATTTTTGGTATCCGGAACTTTTACTGTATGGCTTAGAGGAACAACATCTTGAAAGTTTTGCTTTGTTGGAAGCCACATCAAAGAAACTTCAAGAAACTACAGTTCAGGGTGGAACTTGAAATTCTATGTAGAAGGGAGGTAAAAAAAAGGCAAAGCAGATGGGACAATTTATTTCCCTTAATTTTCCTATAACTTATCAGACATTCTAAAATAAAGCCAACATCTGAAGCCCATTCGTCATCAACAATAGGATGACTGATACTAGGGGGTTGGAAAAAAAATCATCAAAACTTTGAAAAAAAATTATGTGCCAGAATTTATTCTTGAAGACAATGTAATAGCTTGCTAGTGTTTTCATGTTTATTTTGTGTGCAGTAGGCAAGAACATGCATTACCGAAACTGCTTTTTTTCCTCCTCTCTCTCATTTTTAAATTTTTTTTCCTCTTTGGCACGAGCAGGTTTCAAGCCAGGCATGTGTTTGCCTAAGAAATTTGGCTACCAGTGGTAAGCAATGTCTTGGAGATAAAGAAACCACACTATTTCTTTCTCTCTCTGCCTTTCAGAGTGAGCACAGTGGGCTGGGAACCTTTCCTATTAAAAGCAAAGAGACATTTTCTACATTTTAACTGAATGCTAAGGGAAGAGGAAGGTGCAGTGCATATCCTTACTAAATCTTAGAGCTCCCAGATAGCAAGGGGAGTATCTGGAGAAAGTGAGAAAGGCAGCAGAGGTGTTCTCATGCACAAAGCCTTAGTGAGTTGCTAAGCTTTCCTCCTTTCCATGTTTCCTAAGCATTAAACCCACTTAGGACAGAATGTCTCCTGAAATTGCCTTCTGAGTGGAGACCTGTCTTCTCCAAGGCATGATTCTGTCTATCATTAAATGTAATTTTCTCCCATGCATTTGTCATCCTCTTCAAAAACCCTGTCCTATTAAATGGCCAAGATTCATTTCTATGACATATTCAGAAGATGGTGGCAGAGGACTGGCACACTCAGTGCCAAAGCCCCAGACTCCAGGGTAGAGTTATTAATCTAGAAAATGTAGAGGTGCTTAATTTTCAAGCAGTCACAATTATAGAGGAGCTGAGACTGAAGGAAGTGCTGTGCTGCTCCTTGATGTCTTTGAAACCCCTGGTCTGCTTGACCTTTTAGATCTCCCTGTCCATCTGCTGGCTACTCTGGCATTGCCTTTTAGTGCACTCACTGAGGTTGCAGGGGAAGGTGGGGTATAACAACTCAGTGGGATGGCTGGGCTCTCTCCTGGCTAACCATAACTCTGTGAGATAGGTGGTGCTTGGGAGATCTTTCTGTTTGTGCAGCAGCAGCTGCCACCTTCTTACCTGGCCTTATGCCAGTGATGGACTTAGAAAATTCCCCTCATTCTATTTTTTGAGGTTGACAGAGACTGAGGCTGCCCAAACCTCCATTCTGCCATCACTGTATTGATCCCTCAGCAAAAGGAAGCAGAACAAATGAGGGTTTCTTTTTATAACCGAACATCTGGCATTGCCCTGTTCCATGGAGATGGGGAGGTCCCCTCTAATTTGATAGCTGAGGCAACAGTCAACTGTTTGAGTCAGAGCCTGAATTACTCCCTGCAGTGCTCTGAACCCCCTTGACCTCCTTTGTTTTCCCACACCAGCGGACATCCAGGCCGAGATGGTTGCTGAGAACGTGCTGCCCAAGCTGTGCTCTCTCCTGGCCTGCGGCAGCGAGGATGTGCGTCGTGCCTCCATTGCTCTGCTCTGGATACTCTCCCAGCACCCGCCCAACCAGGTAGGGGAGGTAATTTCCCAAAATCAGAGGGGAAAGAATTGTTCTGGCCACCATGTGGGGTAACACTCTGTTATGGCAAAACTGCCGATGAAATGCATTTTGAGAATGACCAAGAGACTCTTTGAGACTTCCCAACCCTTCTCTCTCCCACCCAAAATAACAAGGCATTTTTTACTGCATCTGCACTGTCACTAACTACCTGACGAGCCATCTGTTGTGCTGAACGGGATCCAAAGGAGAGACCAATGAGAGAGTAGAGGGGGAGATGGGTGTCAGAGTCGTTGGATATGTGGGCAGGACATACACTGCACCATGAGAGACTGCCACCATGGGGGCAACCAAGGAAGTTATTTCTTGGCTACAGAGCTTCCCCACACACTGAAAAGCAGAGAAACTAATTTAGAGCACACATTTAAAGTGCATAAATGCAGAACAAAGGGCAAATATACATTACTTCCCTATACGGACAGCTTTATTCAAAAGTGCATTTGAAAAATATTAACATATTTTGAATTAGGATCAAAACAAAAAGTAGGACTAACAGAATTTGAAATCCTGTCTGTCTTTAGTTAATGCCTTAGGACTTTCACTAGGACTGTGCATCCTCATGTCCTAAGTTACAGAACGATTCTTTTGCCCACATTCAGGGTAAACAACACCACTAATAGTGCAACACTAGCAAATACATGAAGAAGTCTGACTAGAAATAAATTACAGCAAATACTGACAAATTACTCTTGTTTTTAAATAAACATTTTCTTTACAGTAATTAAAGATCCTTAAGAACATAGATGTGAAAGGTTTTTGGTAAATGTTTTAAGCTAACAATAGCATTTGAAGGTAGTCAGAGGTTGGGTATATAGAGCAAAGTTTTGTGAGAACCTTTCCTGCCACATTGCTTCAAGCAGTAGTGACAGGGTCTGAATAGCAGGTGGCCTTAGGTGCTTCTTGTGCCTGAAATACACTCAGCCTGATTGGAAATCTGCTCTGGGTAGCTTGGTGTATTACCGTTCTGTTGTCTGTACACAAACCAAAATTGCACCTCCCCTAACTCTGGCACATGATGGAGAAAATGGGTGTGCTCAATGCCTGGGAAGCAGCAACTGGAGCACAGAGTTATTCAAGGCTACATGAGCACCAAACATCATCACTGCTTGTCAAACTGCCTCATACAACCAAAACACAATTTGCTCTCGACAAGCTTAACAAATGAAATGCATTAAGTTAGTTGAAGGCCATTTGCACAGTAAATATGTTATTCAGTATGAGACATTATGCTGGAACATGGTCCTCATTCAGTTTTGCTTTTCTTGTCTCCAAACACCACTTATATTTTTTTGTTCTCCCAGCAGAGAGTACCCACAAATCCTTTTCTCCCTGGTCCTGAAATTTGTATTTACCAGTGTTTCAAACCCCCGGCCACAAAGAGATGTGGTCAGCGTCAGTGGGAACAAAGGCACTGGGAGCTCAGCCTTGGTACACCAGTGGTGAAACAGCCCATCCTTCATGAGAGAAAAAGGGTCAGCAGCAGGAGGCCAGAAAGCAAAGCATCTCACTTTATTCTCCAGTGAGAAGTATCTACATCTCTAAATTCGTTTTAGTGAGCAAACACGGCTGTCCCTGACTACTGAATATTTCTGCTTTGTGCAAGCGAGCCCTGGGCACTCTGAGAAGAGGCTGACCTCTCCGTATTCATATCCTGCCTCCCCATCTCCGTGCCTTTTCTGGCCTGTTTTTTAAGTCTTTTCAGTGTTTCCTTCTCTAACTCAGGCTGAATTCTCCGTGACTGAAAGAGGGACTTCTCCATGGGAACAACTGTTGGAAAACAAACCACTGAACAAAGCTAACCTTTACAACCAAGTCAAGTGATGCTTGAATTATTACAAATACTACCCAGGATACAATGGGGCAGAATACATCTGCCCTTTTGTTACCATGAAGCAAACTCCCAGGAATGTTTCATAGGAGCTCCTCGCCCTGCTTCAGCTCCCTTTTTGCAATCTCCTGCTCAGGCAGTTGACAGGGATTCCCAGCAAGAGTTGGAAAACTTCCCTCTTGCAGAGAGAATTGTATTCCGTTTTCCCATGGACAGCCCAACCCTGAAACTCTAAAGAATCAGGCTTTGTGAGAAAACAGTCTTTTAAATCAAATTCCTTTGAGCAAAAGACCTGGAAGTCAGGGTCTGTCTATTCCAGACGGTGCCACTGACTCTCCACTCCAGGTACAAAATAACTTTGCCTTCTCATCTTGCTAACTGGTAAATAGGATAATATTTACCTTGTCAAGAAATCCCTGTATAAGGAGTATGAGTGCAGCATTGCAACTGTAAGCACACTTGCTGCTGGAATGCCTTTCCTCGCCTTTTTTTTTTAAATATTCTAGTCTTGGGAGAAGTTAGATTAATATCCATCTGAACCACTCAATCTATTTTTACTCACAGTATTCTCGTGATTCTCTTGCACTGTGCAGGATTGAGCCAGAAAAAAAAAAATCTGGATCTCAGCCATATTCCAGCCAAAAAAAGAACTTCAGCAAAATTCAAGTACTGTCACTTGCTAATGTAGGTCCTAAATAAACAAAAGATCTTGGCAGGGAAGTCATTATATATTAGAAAGTTCCTTTATAATCCATAGAAAATTTCTTCCTTTCAGGCTGTACCAAATCAAAAATGAGTATCATAGTTGATGGGATTACATAGAAAGGAGGACATTTGACCCAAAAGCATAGAAAACAGTCATCAATGACAATTTAATTGGATTATCTAAAACTATATTATTTCTTCCTTTAAAGAAAAGGAAAAATATGACTGAAGAAAATTTACTGTCATGTCTGCATATAGGATTCTTTAAATGTCCTGTGTTAGGCATAGCACTGCCCCTTCCACTTATTTTCATGTTTTATTTTAGGATTGCTGGTTGTGACAGTGCTTAAAATGAACTAAGTGAAGATGTCAGCTGATATTAAAACAAAATAAGACATACTTTTGCAATTTAACCTAAGTAAAAGAAAGATTCAAGTTAAACTAACTTTTAAAGACATCTGCCTTTCAACAGTGCTTTAGTGATCCTGAGATTTCACAGGTTTTAGAATCATGTGATTTTTTTTGCACCTGTGTATTGGACCAATGATTTGTTTTATATTGACCTCCCTTGCTAATGCAGCTCGGTTTGCAAGTAGCACAAATAATATAGTTCATTGTGAACAAACAGAAGAACTGCTTAAAAAACTCCTGAATTCCTAAGGGAAGGAGACTGAAAGAAAAAACACTCCCAAGAGTAAATCTGTTGCTTTTAACTGTAGACCTAACCCAAAGTCTGTTGAAGTCAGGTTTCTCTTACACACAGCAGTGCCCCTTTAATCCATATTGTTATTGAGGTAACTGCCTGTGCAGTAATCCAGATTTTAGATTTGATATTAGGAAAAAAATTCTTTACTGTGAGGTAAAGTGGTGAGGCACTGGAACAGGTTGCCCAGAGAATTCGTGGATGCCCCACCCCTGGAAGTGTTTAAGGCCACGTTGGAGTGGGCTCTGAGCAACCTGGCCTAGTGGAAGGTGTTCCTGCCCACAGCAGGCAGGTTGGAAATAGATGATGTTTAAGGTCCCTTCCAACCCAAGCCATTCTGTGATTCAATTGATATTAATGGTAATTGGAGGAAGACTACATTCAGAGATACTAAGTAAAGTACCTCTAAAATATCATCAGACAACAGAGAAATATGTGTACAGAAGATGTTCAGAACATGTTTACTAAAGAGGTGCCCAATCACAAACTGATCTAAACATACAACCCATTATTGTAGCCAGGTAAATTGCTGAGGTGCTCAAGGACACCCTGCTGCTGAAACTTCACTGCGTACTTCTGCCTTTCACACCTACCCTGACCACTTCTGCTTCCAGTCAGGATCACACATCCTTCCCCTGGCTAGCAACGACCCCGGTGAGGCATTTGATGGAAACAAAAAATAAACTACAGGACTTTAAAGGCTCCAGCCTTCCATAGCAAGTGCTCAGTAGTCAGTGCCAATCAGACCATACTTGAGAGAAGAAGCACTGGACCCAGCCACATCCTTGATTTAAATAAGCAAACTAATGCTCTTCTTGCAGAGCTATGTTCGATCTCTCCGTAGCTCACTGCAAAGTCACGCTGTGTTGTCCCATGTTGGATGTAACTGAGATACCGGTTACTCTTCTCAGGACACTCTGGCATGTGCTGAGCTCCTGCAGAGCCTGGGGAGGTTACTGGCAGCACATAAAACAGACCCTGTGATTGTTGGACATACTGCTTGCATCATCAAAAACCTGAGTTCTTCCAAAAACAGACAGGTAGGTACACAATGTTTGTCACTGAACTATACCCTGTGAGGTTGTCATTGTGTTTATGTCAAATCAGCATTTAAAAAAAAAATAATTCTGTGGGTAATTAAACGTATGCCAATTTGCTATATATTTTACACAAAATTGCATGTATGAATAAAAGGACCATAATGAAAAGTAGTTTTATTCATGTTTTCCCAATATAATAAAAAAAACTAATTAAAATAAGAAATATCTAATTTTTGCTATGAGTGATGTGGTTACCTAATTTGACTGCATCATAGGTATAAAAACTTCTTCTAACAAGGACATTTCATACTAATTAAAGGAATCATTCAGGAAAATCTGAGGTCTGTTATGAACTGAATCTTTATTTCCTGGCTCTCATGCTTTAGCTGCCCTTCCTTGTGAAATAGAACCCCAGCTATTGATGCAGATTTTGCTTCTTTGGCAAGATACTAGTTATGCCAAAATGCTGTAAAGATCTCTCTTGCTGACTTTGCTTCGAAATCCATATGCACGGATGCACTTCCTTTTTCCATGCCTTTTAGAGTACCTTGATCAAACAGTACCACCTGTAGCAATCAATACCGAAGAAAAAAACCCACCTAAATCCTCATTTCTGCCTTGTCCCACTTCCTAGTATACACTTTTCAGGACTCAGTTCTTTTTTTTTTTACCTTTGTTCATGGTCCTGTTACTACTAGTTCCAGAGATTTAAACCAGCCAGAAAGAAAAGTATGGGGTTTTTTGCTAAGATAAGAATTATATAAATTTCTAATAGCTGTGAAATCAAGTTTTGCAGGAAACTAGGTTGCCTTAAACTCAAGGCCCACAATAGGAATAAAAATGGACCATCCATTCAAAGTTTGACAAATATGGTCTTTTTTTGAAGTACTTAAATTCTGTGACTTTATCCTGTTATAAGCTGGGAGCTGCTTCACCTTCATAAATCTTTATAATATAGAGAGTATCTAGCTCTCACTGCATAAGTGAATACACAGACATGAGTGGGAGTGCCAGGTTTCCAGGGTCAATTCTAAGGAAGGCTCCCTAAAACACATAGGAGTTCTCGGCACAAGAGGAAAAACACAGTGCTGTTTTTATGCCAGCAGGATACAAACAGAGTGTGGGAGCTTGAAAAGCGGCAGTCTGAAATCCACCTTGAACCTCTAAGCAGGAAGTTAAAAAACTGCAGCGTAAAATGAGTGAACATAGAAAAAGATACTCTGTTTTGGTGATAGACACCTGAGCTGCTTAGGGAGCCATGAGCAGCTTCCATTATTAGGGCTTCCCAGAGAGCTGATAACTTTATTATTCAACTTCACAAGCAACCAGTCACCTCCAGCTGACTCACTCTGAATGCATTTCTTGGTCTCGTGCTTTTAGTCCAGGTCAGCACAGGCTAAGTCTCCTATCTGCTCTCAACTCTGACTATAAAATATATGTCTCAGTACAGGTGATCTCTGAACAATCCAAGGTGTTGTCACCTGGTTGTGGTAGATCCGGAAGGAGACATTTCCATTATTGATGGTTTAGCCCTCAGTACTGTAGGAGTACTTCTGAAGCCCCCAGACACCACCAAGCCATAATGGAAGCGCTAAACATGAATCTCTCTCTTGCGGCAGAGAATCGTTGAGAGCCGCTGCGTCGAAGGTCTCCTCCAGACCATGCTTTCGACTGACACTCAGGAAGACTCCCTTCGTTACGTGACATCCTGCCTTGCTGAGCTGGCAAAGCAAGGTATGGCAGCAACCCTCCATGAATGGCTGAATCAGAGAAGTGCACACATCCTTTATTGCCTCCAATAGGAAAAGGAGGACAGCTAGACACACAGCCCAAGTCTTTCCCTTTAAATTCATTGTGGTTTTAGTTGTAAGCTTCAAGAACAAAATCCAATTCGCTGTCAGGACACATGGACTCCATTGTCTGCACTTTCACGCAACTGCTTAAAATTCTCTACTCTAAATTTTTTTGTGCTGAACTTTACTGCTGTACATAGTCTGTCTACTTCTATTTGTAACATTTCCCAGTTTCTCAGGCTGAAATCGTTTTACCATTGCACAAACTAATATGAAAAAAAGACTAAAATACGAACTAGCTCTTTACCTTGAAATTTTTTGCACATGGATTTTATCAGAGATACCAAATTGGCACTCATGAAAGGTACAGCATTCTTTGTAGCAGAAAGGACAAGTGTAAGTTTTCCCAACATGCCCCAGCATTGGATACTGTCTGTCAAACAAGTCACCTCTCGTGTCTGGTGTAATGGCCATGTAGCTGGCAACATGGCATATTTAATTTTGCAAGCAGTGCCCAGTAGCTGCTAGACAGACTGAGCCCAATAGGCCAAGAGTTGATCTTGCACATAAACTGATTCATTTTTTCAGAACATAAAGCCAACAAAATATGAATGAAATCTATGGCCTTACCTTACTGAGAGCATAACCTCAGAACGACCCTTTTTTACAACCTAAACATACTTATTAACCAAGTTCAGCACTTATTTTGCTTCTCCAGTTGCATGAAGGATTCCCTATTTCAGTGGTTTCTGGCAGACCTCTAACCTTCATTTCATTGACACTGGAGCTCCTGTTTAGAGACTACTCTTACCTTTCTGCCTTCCAGAAGGAGCCATGTTACACATGGTCCAGTGGATGGATGAACCTTTGACAAAGTGCTTGGTGAGACTGGCTGGCCAACTGGAACATCCTGAGCCGTCCTTTCATGCTGCCTCCATCATCCAGCACATGATTGGTCATGGTAACTCACACAGGATTAACTATGCTTTGAAAGAGACTTACAGCTGTCTGGAGTGAAATTAGCCTTTTCCCAAAGGACTGTCAGGCACTGAACAACCTTAAATATTCCTATATCACCCCCCCCACATCTGGTCTCTACAAATTTATTAGAGTAAAAGTGCCTACAGACACCCTTGAAATAAAACAGTCCTTGAGTGCATGAGACAGTCCAGGGATGAAAGTGGACCACAGATAAAGGTCTGATGCTTCAAGCACTGCAATTCTGCAGGGCTGGTCCATAGGCAATTCTGAGATCCTTAAAAACAACTCAAGTAGGAAGGTGGGAGACCATTAAGATACTCCTCACCACAGGAGAAATGAGAACCTGTTGCAGACAAGGGTCACTTCAGACAAGGTTACATCTTTCTGACTTTCTTTCTCAGTATGTAAAATGTGATGGCATTCCCCACAGATAGCAGAGGTTGTATTCCAAAATTTTAGAATAACTGTGCTCCCTGACCAGCAAGAGAAAAGCTCTTACTGAAGCAAATCGTGCTGTTATAATTCTAGACTAAATAAGCAGGAACAGTGAAGTAAAGTGGCTTTTAAGAATGTGGCCAAAATTTTCTAAGTTTCAATGAGAGAGAATAAAAAGAGCATTATTTTTACTTGTAGAAAACAAATAGCTTTATGCTTATTATACATGTCCAATGCAGCTGAGAGCCTTTAAGACTTGCAAGAAAAGGGTGTTCAGATGATACTTGCCACATTCTCTAGAAAGGTATGGTTAGATTTTAGACCTTAGACATAAGAAAAACTGAAATCTGTAGTGAGTCCCAGTAAGGGAAAACGCAAATCTGTTTCATTTCTAGCATCAAGGATTTGCAACAGAGCAGACTCTCTCTCAGGTAGTGAACAGAATCCCACAGCATAATCATCTCATGGATAGGTTCACATACCAGGCTGATCAGTCTGTGAATCAGCAGGCCCCTTGCACAGGGATCAGATTCCCAGCCCGCTCAGCTTTTTATTTACCTGAAGTGTCAGCAGTATTGTCAGAAGCTGTGGTACAGAGAAGTCCCTTGCCAGTCTTTGCAGTAATGTTGGTTTTAGCGGAAGGTGGATGAGTCATTATTGATCTTATAAATTTTGTTACAAAAATCAGCTTTCAAAGTGTTTAAAGGCTCATATTGATCTCCAGTCGTTCTCCCATTTATGCAGAAAAAATGATGCTTTTGTGGAAGCGTCACATTGGAGAGATTCAAGCCTACCTCAAGAATTTTCTTACCCACCAAGAGGTCCGTTTTCAGCAGCTGGGCATCTCCACATTCTGCAGACTACGAGCAGGTACATCCTTCCTGCTGGGCTGGGCCCCCGGGGTGCTGCCAAGGCTGCCTGCACCCATCAGCAGCAAACAGGCACTGCTTTGTAACAGAGATCATGGAATCATTACGGTTGGAAAAGACCTCTAAGATCATCAAGTCCAACCACTGACAGTGCAGACTTCTCCAGGGACCAGCTCTGCTTACTTAAGCAAACAGAATAATCTCAAGGGTAGCTGTTACCTCACTTGTTTTAAAACAGCTCTTTAAGAGTATCTCCTGATAAAGGCAGCAGGATTTTGTTTGTTTGCTTTAAAACTAAAAGCTTTCTGAACAGCAGGGAAACAGGACTTTAGGTAAAGATGCTTTTATCCAATATAAAAATTTTTAGCACTAGATGCAACCTAAAAGTTTTTCAAATGTGATTTTAGTTTATTTTGATAAAACGAGTAAATAAGGAAATTGGATGATTAGCTGATATTAAAACTGGGCAGTCTCACATCTTCGTACTTAAAAGTTCATTCCTTAATATTTTTCTGGGTTTGGTTAGTCTTCTTGTCTTTGGATAAAAGTTGAGTACTTATGAGAGCTATAATGTGGCAATAACTGTATATAGCACATATCTTTATGTATGTAGAGTCAGAGCCAAAACCCTGCTATATCTAGACAGGCAGCTGCTGCATAAGGCTGAATTTGTCAACTGATTTATGCATCTGGATCAGGAGAATTTAGCAGCCATCTTAAATTGTTGAAGGGAGGAAAATGGAATTTGTATCTGCTTTGTGTGGTAGATTATTGTTCTGCCTTCCCTGTAGTAAGAACCACCAACCAACTGTATCTAACCTGAAAAATAAGCTTTCTATGCATCTGCATTAGAACACAGGGAAAAACAGCACGTTCCCTAACACCTGTTATTCCTCTTCAGATCCAGACTTTTCAGTAGCATTCAGAAAAAGCCAAATAGCCAAACTCCTTGAACAAGTCCATCAACAAACAGAAGAAACTCAAGAGCTCCTTAGGGCAGCTATGTGCCATGAAGACAGTTAATATTTAAGCCAAATGGCTTATGAAAACTTACCAGATCCAAGGGCCTGAACTTTGAGAAGCAACTCTTTTCATTGGTTCCTGTAATTTTCCTGCTACTTGCAGTTTCGTCATACATGAGAGATGTCCCGATAACAAGAACTGGAGCAGGTCAAAACACAATTCCTTGGACCCTTTGGCTGGCTGCTTAAGTGTGCTTGAGAACGTGGCTACGCTGACAAACACCCGCTATGCTTGGTTAACCTTCCATGGTTTGTTTTTGGATTCCTCACCCCTGCTTCAGAAAAACCAGCACTGTATTATTGAGGTTTTATTCATGCAACAGGCTGATTCCTCTCAAGTATGCAGGTGACTCTGCATTCATCTTTATTCTGTTTCTGTTCATGTCCTGTATTTCAGAGCACACTCCAGGGGCTTTAGAAGAGAATTGAATCAACCTATACCATAAAGGTAGAAAACGACAAACAGGTTACTACAGAAAGTAACTGCTGAGGGACAATTCAGAAAGTGCAAGAAATTTGTAAGAAACTAGAATGGGTGAAGCCTTACAGCTGATCTTTGTCCACACTTATAGGCACTTCTCTCCAGCAGTAGAGCAAAGGCACGTCAAGGCAAGGAAATGTTGCACAGAGCAAGTACAGAACACAGCAGGAACCACAATTTATTTGGGTGAGATGTGTTTAAGTACAGAACTCTCTGTTCTGCAAATGTTAAATTATTTCCAAAGCTACTTGCAACAAGGGAAAAGTGAAAATATTTGGCAAAATTAGGAATTTTTGTTATATTTTGTTACTAAGACTTCATTTTAAAAGGAGTTAAAGAGCAATAAAGGTAGTCATGTGTTTAAATTCAACTCATTTTCTTACATATATACTTTCCATGGGCAGGTAGATGTTCAGCCATCTCCAGGAAAGCCGGGTTCCATCATGTGTAATGGTTACTTGGGAAGACACACACTGTAACTCCAAAAAAACCCCTCTCCTTCTCCTTCCCCCAGCTTTACATGCTGAGCACAACAGTGTAAGGTATGGAATGTCCCTTTGGTCAGCTAGGGTCACCTGTCCCAGCTGTGCCCCCTCCCAACTTCTTGTGCAACCCCAGGCTAGTGGGATGGTGTGAGAAGCAGACTCTGTGCAAGCGCTGCTGAGCAGTAACTAAAATATCCCTGTGTTACCAATCCTGTGTTCAGCACAAACCCAAAACACAGCCCCCCTTGAGCTACTGTGAAGAAAATTATCTCTACCCCAGCCAAAAGCAGCACACTGTCTTTTGAGGTGCTTCTGACCGTCTCATAACTCTTATGTGCATGTAGAGCTTTAGAGCTGATACTGGTTACAAACATGGAATAAAAGTGAGATTAAAAAATTAGTTTTAAAAAGTTATTCTGTCAGTTAAGAGCTCAATGTTCCATTTTATTGTGGCTCAAATCTCTGAGCTTAATTTTCGTGCTTGGGGGAGGCATTTTTGATAATGACTTGTTTAATATCTGCAAATATCGTTCTTTCCAATGGTACTGTTTGGGAAAAAACAAAACAAAATAAAACAAAACCCCCCACCCACCTGAAAAGAAAAATACATGCAAAACAGCCAAAACCACACTCAGTGCAGTAAAAAGGCCTAATAAAGTACAGGGTCGACAGAAACTTTGGATAAAGCAATATGGCCTTTTTAATATTCATGCATGACAGGAATTCTGTTTTGAAATCTCATGTGACAAACCATGTGCTCAGTTTTGGGGCACGGACTTTCTAAACAGAGAACTGACTGAATGACACACTTAGGAACAAAAAATCTCAAATTTCAAGCCACCTCTGTGAGTGATTTTAGATCAGTTTCCAAAAAGAAACAGTGCAATATTAAGTCATGATATCAGAATGTGTCCTGTATCTGTATTCTAAGGTATTTAATTACAAACATTATTTCAAGGTCTTATAGCAAGAAAGCAAATAACAAAGTATTCTTCATCAGGAATGAGATAAAAGAAATGAAGCAAGCAGAGCTAACGGTGAGCAATGCAGCAGTTGTGATGTAGTGAAATAACTCACTGAGCGTCATCCCTGTGAGCATCGATGTTGTGCTGTGGAGATGTGAGCACGGAGCTGAGCCTTCCCAAAGCTCTCTGCTGGGAAAGGTTACGGCTCCCAGCCCTCAGAACAGCTGTCTGCACCTGATACTTCTGTCATGGAGCAGTTCTGCCTTGCCCCTCATAGTACAAACAACACAGCCAGTTGCAATAGCAGGCAGAGGAGCTGGCCTCCCGCCCATACCGTATTCTATTGTCAAGAACAACATTCAACAGTAGAGAAAGTATTTTCCCTGCATTAAAAGAGGCTTAACCAAAAGATTTAAAAATTCAATATTAAATCCTTTTTTAAAAATTCATACACCTACTTCTACTCTCAACTCCCTTGGTTTTATTTTGTATGTCAGGCCCTGGAAACAGGAAATTCTTGCTCTCATTTGAAGCAAACCTGGACTGACTGTAATGATAAACTGGTTTTAATCCAGCCCTGTTTAAAAAACAAATCAAAGCAAAAGGCAAAGTACATATGAGAAATAACGCAGGCCCATTTTTCTGCAAACAGTGAAGCAAGTGTGCTGAAGTCTCCCAAAAAGCAGACCAGCATAATTTATAACCAATCCTAAATGCTCAAGATCCACACAGTTTAAACCTGATCCTAAAGGAATCCTAAGACTTAAAACTGAAGCTAAATGTAATTGCCTGTTTCTTTGCTTCCTTTCTTGTTGCAAGTGAGTCTCTACTGATTTTTTAGTAAAGAAATTAGAGAAAAGTTTTAAGGAGACCATGAGTAGGAAGAAGAGTTTTCCATCAGAGATTGACTCTTGCTTCAATTATGCAAGAAAATGAAAATATAAGTAGAAATAAATATTTCAAACAAGTTTTATTTGGTACTTACATGCTATATATAGTTTTAAAGAAAAACTACATATTTTGGACACTTCAAAATATTGTGGCTATGTACATGGAAAACTAAAAGCAAGAAAGGAACCCAATTCATTTTACTGTGTCACAAGTTACTATTGAAAGCACTCTGACTGAATGGCTGTTTTTTCCCTTCCATAAATATTCTGTCAGATGAAGTCTCTTTCATTTTATTTCCATTGCTTTTATCCCATCTCCTCTATAAGGTGAACACTTGGCAGCAGCAGAAATTTCTTCAAATATTCTTCGGCTTTTGTCTCAGAGGATTTCTTCTGCTAGCACAGACTTTCTGCACAGCTTCCTAGAGGCCTCGCTCAGTGCTCACTAAAGGCAAGTGCAGGAACCTTAATGGTACATTCTCAGCAGGAGCTGAGAGCCCATGAACCTCCTTTTCTCCTACCCAAGGATCTTCTCACTCATCCAGAGAGCAATGCCTCAAGCCTTCGGCGATGCTTCAAACTCAAACACCCAGAGCGAGCTCTGCCTCCAACAGCATTGTTTAGCAAAGCACAAAAACGTGCAAGATTTTACTGTTCTGCACAACAGCAACCAAAAGTGTGGGATGAAACAATGAATGACAGTAGCAATCAGCATCAAACTAAAGAGAAAGCATCCTGCATTGCTCCTCTTATCACTCAAACTGCACTGCTTTATAAAACCACACACTACCTAAAAAAGCACAAAAAATTACCATTTTCCATTTGCTCTGAAACGAGCAAACCCCAAAAATCCACAAACCTGCATCATCATCCAAAACTCATATATCCCAGGTTTCACACAGTCTTTAATAGTCTGATAAGGCAAAGGAAATGTCTTCCATCATTGGGAACAGCAGCAATTTACAGGACTCAGAACAAGGTATTTCCTCGTATGTGTGTGCACATATGCATACACATCTTTTATAGTGTTGTGAACATGGATGTAACTAAAAAGAAATCAAGTTTGCAGTATCTTTTTTACCACATTTGTCTAATTTATTCAATTAAATGATTTATTTCTGTACTGAGCAAAATTCATAAATACATAATCTAGGAGAACAATAGGTTTTCCTCTTGTCCATGAAAAAATAACGCTTTCAAATTTTCACATTTTACAACCTGTCTTGTTTTGTGTTTTTAGAGAAAATGTGAGAAGATCATAGTGACGTCTCAATTTACAGAATGTCCCTGCAGGAATTACATTTACAAGAACCTGATACAGAAGCCTATAGTTTGCCCCCATAATTAGAGTTCTCTGCAATAACATTTAAACCAACAGGTTTAAATAAAACACCCCATTAACTCTACTTGTAGAGCAATGAGGCATTTATTTTTCAAGTATTAGAACCATAAAGTGTAAAAGATTCTTTGCCAATTTTACAATTATGCCTTTTAAACCAACACCCACCTTTTTTAAAAACAAAAAAGAATCAGTCCCACCACCCAAATCAGCCCGTTACTTTCAGATTCCAGTGTCTTGTGTCTTAAGGAATGCAGAAATATTCATTTACTAACAAAAAAAGCTTGTTGGAAATAGCCATATTAAGTAACGCACGTGAAGCATGATTTTTCTAGTGATGAAAGCTATTAGAATGGTGATCCAAGTCTATTCTCATTTCTTCTGCTGGTTTTACTAAAGTCCTTCCAAAAAACATATTCAAGAAATCTTTAAAAAACTGGAGAGAAAAAATAAAACACTCCTTCATAGCGTGGTAGAAACTCCACTGACTGCAGAGATGCTCATATCACCTTTGGTTCTTCAGAAGAAACAATCAGATCACTTCTAAAAGAGAAGTTAAAAATGACAGGTCAGAGTGGCAATTCTTACTTCAAAATGTTATGTGCTTATGCAATTATTTTACTGTGAGATGATTTTCCTTACATTTTTAGGTCAGAGAAAACTAAAGCACTATCCAATTTAATTTTCTAAATTAGTATTTGTTTACCTAGCATTTTTGAAAAGTTATGATATAATTCAGAAAGATCCAGTGTCCTGGAAACCGTCCCTCAATGCTTGCATGAACTTAATGAGGAAGGCACATCCAGAATTTCAAAAAGTAGTTTTTAAAAAGTAGTAGCTCCCCTTCTGCATGTGCATGTCAAGCACTGCACTTGCAAAACTGGAACCCAGTTGCTGATCATAAGGTCAGAACAGCAGCTGTCACCTATCACTTCTGTTTGAAAGCACAGGGCAAACCTTTCCAAGCAACTTCAAACAGCAGGAAGTAAAATATATGTGAGAAGCCCTCAATCAGGAAAAGATAAGGCCTCACCAGCATTGCATTGCATCTGTATGTGCTTGGCATGCATAGCTTTATAAAGAGATGTGCTCCTGTCCCCAAATAATTTACATTTGTTTAAAATTTAAACAGAGTTTAAATAGAAAAATAAAAAATAGAGTTTAAAAATGCTTAAATGAATCAACTTATATTAATTGAGAGCTCTGGGACCTCTGTCAATTACAAGACACTACAAGTGTTAGTGAACCACAGCAAACCTACCTGCTGTTTGATGTGTTTGAACACTATCTACCTGAGGCAAAAGAGTCCCCTTATCTTCAAAGGCTAGAATTGGATTCAAAGGAATTTCGGGACTATTGCTTCCATCATTGTTCATAGCATCCAGCCGGGATGGTTTAGAACCAATAGGCAGGTTCATGATCTCTTCAAAGTTATCATTCTGCATAGACATTCCATTTTCATTTGCATTTTCCTCTGGGTTGAGATTGCTGAAAGAGAAACACAGAAATTTTTCCTTACATACTTTATCTAGAACAGAAATTTAGTCATCCTCAAAGCAATAGTACAAATGGAAGAGAAGCCTGCATCAATCCCAAGCATTCTTTTAGCCAGTGAAAATAAAATTATGTTTCTACCACAGTAGGAAAAACTGGTTTTGCAGCCAAGTACTTGGTATTCCTTCCCTCGAACCCATAGGATAGTAGTTACTTTTGGCTACATGATAGCCAGAACTACAGGGTGCTGTGTGGACACCTGAGTCTGAGAAATTACTGCAATGGGAATCAGTAAGGAAACCTCTGCAGCACCACCACTACCTGGAACCACCCACATAATGCAATTTACAGCCTCTAACATCTCTTTCAGATCTTGTAACCTTTGTTGTACCCTTCCTCTTATTGAAAATCAATGTAATTGCCCTTGGATGAGATCACTGTAATTTGTATTATTTCTTGGATCACCTCCTGCCACCAGTTCTGGAGCAGCCTCTTCTATATGCCACTTATCCAGAGAAAAAACTGCCTTGTAAATGTAGTGCTCCTTTCAGTCCATCCTCCCATACAGGGAGGAGGTCATTTCCAAGGCACTACCCAGCTTCACACTTCTACTGTTGATCATGTCCAAGCCAGAAGAGCCCTCTACCAGAACCCCTCACGTCAATCTGCACTTTCATTTTCCATCTCCCACATGACAGAGATGCCTTATGAGCGAGCTCTTGTGCATCTCGCCCAGTCAAGAGGAGCACAAGCACAGACATTCTGCATTTACAGGTACGCTCCCCAGATGATACTTGCTCATGTCTCGCAGCCTTGCTCCTCCCCTCCCAAGCCCTTTGTTAGGTGCTGCATTGTCAAGTCCTTCTGACTGTGCAGACGGCATGTCCTACCCTGCCAGAGAGGAGAAACCAATGTGCTACTTCAGTGAACAGGATGACAGTAATGGGACCATAAGCCCCTCAAGTGAGAGCAAGTATTCAACGAATACTCAAAAATCTTGTGATCTTTCACAGGTGCTTCTTAAGTCCCTCAAAAGTTAGATCCTGACAATCTTGGGTACCTATTCCCTGTTTGGACCACATCACAACTGTTCAGGTTGTTTGGAAATGTTTCAGCCACAAAGGCTCAGATGCAATTTTCCTAGACTGAAACTTGACTATCAATATCCTCAGGCCATTTCTCAGCAGGTGGCTTGGTTTCACAGGCTAATTTTCTGACAGCAGATTTACAAGCCTTAAAAAGAAACCTGCTTGTAATTGGCATACAGTATATTTTCATTTGCTGGCTTCTTTGTGTGTACAACTCTGCACAAGCAATTAAAGAATTGTTCTACAGTATTCCCCAAGAGACGGAAAACAATCATTGGTCTTTTGAAAGTGGCAATGCTTTATCCAAAGCCCAGATTTCCTGTGAGAGTCACATGCTGGTCTTCATATCAAGCCTTCCCAGTTTTTCAAACCATCACCAGTTCTTTTTCAGAAAGGCACTCCCCTTTTTTCATCTGTGGATATGCTGGGCAAATTTCAAAGTGAAAAATACGTTTCACTGCAGTGAGTTTGAGAGCAGGCACAGAAACCCTGCTGGCTGCCTGGGAGAGCTTCTAAGTCACATTGCCCTTTTGTGCCAGAGACCCACATCTGTAAGATGAGGAGCAGAATCTGTGAAATGTTTTAGGTCTATTAAAACCTGCTCTGTAATATGTGGTCATTAGGTTATTAGTCACTATTAGGTATTACTTATTTTACATATCCTATTACTTATTTTATCCCCATCTACTGCCCATAACCATACCAGGGCTAGGATAACATGCCAAGTTTGATGAATGGGGTAAGAAAGAGGTGGGAAGAGAGCAACTGCTTATTCATATAAATTAAACTGCACAGTAGTTCAACAAGTACTGGAGAAATGAAGAAGCCTCTTGCTTCTGCAAGCAGAATTGTTCTACCCAATTTATCAGCTGACTTAATGAATAAAGATTTCTTCATATTTCATATTTATTTGTCATTGCACTGGCAGTATTACACATGGAGTTAGAGCAGGATTCATTCAGACTTGAAAAATGTCTTCTGAGACAGAGGAGTCTCAAAATCTTAGAGGATTCTGCACCCCTTACAAAGGGGGTAAGGGGGTACAGAAAGGGAAATCAGGACTATAAATATTCTAAATTTTGTGATATAAACTCTTCTAGATTCTGTGCTGCTTGATCCACCTAATTACTAGTGGAGCAAATTTAGACAAAAGAAAGGGTAAAATAGAACAGTGGAATTAATTTCCACTGGACATCTTAGAGGCCACAAGCTCAAAAGGAGATTAAATAAATTCCTAAGAGATTTGTATGCCCTCCAGCTTCTGGTAATTAGCAGCTTAGGGACTATTTGAGCCTATGGTTGCATTTGGACCACAATGCTTAGCAACCCTTCATTGGCCAGAGGATCTCCTGGTAATTACCTTTCTTTTTCTTTTGCAGTGTACTACAGGCCATTAAAAGCAAAGAACACAAAAAAATAAAAAAGGGGTTTCTGACCTGCTACAGCTGTTCTTACTGTCTTATGTTACATTCTTAATGTTGTCTAAGTGTCTAATGCAACAGCAGAGACATCCTTTTCAGGCATACAATGTTGCAGAAAGAACTGCATAATTTTGGCATTCTAACATATTCCATAAGTGTGCATGTAGCAAGACACTTATGTAATAGAGGAAAAAAAAGTTGCCTGAGTTTTTCAGAGTGCATTTCCAAACATAACAGTCTTTCAAGCATCTGAAGGACATCTCCATGGCAGCTGAAAAGTATCTCTGCAGCTTCACATTTTGACCTGGACACATCATGATTAACAAGATAGACTGGAGGATGTTAAGAAAAGAGAAGCCAGTTTAGTTAAAGGAACTGGAACATCCAAAAAATTTTAAATTACTGAAAATTACATCTGTTGTAGATAATTTTAGACAAAACTCTATGTAGAAACAGCCTGAAATTAGAATTTGAAGAGACTAAGAAATAAAGAAAGAAGGCCAGAATTCAGTGTATCTGTTTCCGATCATTCATCAGAAATCAACACTGAATAGGAAAAAATAAAATACAGATTTGCAAGCCTTTGAAAAATGCCAAAATATTTTCACAGTTGCTATTTCTGATCTGAAGGACAATGTAAATCACCTCATTTATTGAGAGGATTTTTGCAGAGGAGACATAGATAGACATTAGTAGCAAAATGGACCTCAGATTTTTGGATTATTTAAATAAATTGTGCTTATTTTTAATCCACTGAGACAATGGCACTGAAACCAGCCAGCAATGAGGAACTTCCTTTTCCAGGACAAGATATGAAGGCAATCACCTAGACTAACTGCATATTTCTAAAAATTGGTTTTCTAACCTACCCAGCCCCAGCTCCACGCACACAGGACAGAGACACATGAGGTGAACTGCACTCACCAAGGTGTTTTGCACTGCATTGCAAGTGTTTGTAGAAAAGAGCACAGAAAAGGGGACTTACGGAGTAAGTACCATAAGGAAAGTACTGTCAACATAAACCACTGTACTGAAACAACTTTTTCTAAGAAGTAGCAGACACGATCTATCTTGGGCAAAGAATTAGAGAATGGAGTACAAGCAAAAATCTGTAAGTGGGCTATGGATTAGGCAGCTGTAGGGTTCTGCATCACTCCATCCTCTCACCCGCACAAGTACATGACAAGTTCCCCAGGTAACACCTTTTTAACTTCTGGTCAGAAATCTCAGCACTCTTGCCCTTAAAACATGATGAAGTCTTTTTCAGGCAAAATCGGAATCTTGCTGAGGGCTGGAGTGAGGTGCTCACTCCGGAGACAGCCTGCACCCACTGCCCCTGCGTGTGCTACCATGACAAGGTGTGTCTGGATGCCAGACAACCACAGCACACGAGATGCAGTAGCAGTGGTGTTGGCACCTGTAGCTTTTACCGTGTGACAAAATCTATGGCACATTACCAAGTGCTTCAGGCTTCACCTTCCCAGTCACTGTGGATGTACCTCTGAAGCGGACAAATTCCAACCTGGCATGCCAGTTTTCCCTTCCACAACCTTACATGCTCTTCCTACTTTTGTCAGTGTTCTTCAATCTCATTTATTCATCCTTCACTGTGGGCATTCTGAGGTTCCTTCCATGCAGATTATAATGGTACAGGACAGCACTCATTAGCGTGGCACATTTTATATTCCAAACTTCAAGGTGCTTGTAAGGCTGGGAGTGATTAACATTTTAATAGCTGCCCAAGACAATTATGAGGCAGCTCTGTGCAGCTCATCCAATGCAGCTCAGTGTCACTGACAGAACTTCCCTCAGCAGGAGCATCCTTGTCAGCGTGACAGCAGGCTAAGATCCCCCAGGCATATGGAGGGATCGAGAAAGGGCAAATTCCTCCTTCAATTAGTGCCAATCACATCCTGAAGCATACTGTCCATTACAGACTGCACAATGGCTTCCCACATTCAAGTTTTTCCATGCATATTCTGGCACTACCTGCATAAAACATGAAAGGACTGCAAGATTATTTGGCTTTCTGCATCACTAAAATTAAAATAACTGACAGCTCATGCTTATGTAACAGATGTCACTCAGTTCAATATTGAGGTTTCAAGTGTTTCAACAATTTCTCAAAGTCTGAGTGACTTGCTTCATGGCTACAGAGAGCTCCCGATGTATAATATCTGCCTCCTCAAATACTCCTTATGAGGAGCAAAGGTGGTTTTTTTAAATGCATAGCCAAAGTGACTAATCTCACACCAAGGACATATCTACAACAACACTTGCTAATACTTCAAGCAGTTTAGAAATCAAAACATCTAGGCTGAAAGCACAGTATTCATTATCTCAATTAAGAAAATAGGCAGTGCAAGCCCCGAATGGTTTTTATTAAGCTTAATTCAGGAAAAGGAACAGAAAAAAAAATCCCTTTCCATTAAGTTTCAATAAATGTAATAATTGCTGGCAAACACACATTGTTCCAAACACTGCAAAAAACATGCTCTATTTAAAAAAAAAAAAATTCCCTATCAGTTAGCAAAAATCAGTTACTGCTACTTGAAATATGATAAACTTCTTTTCTGAACACGGGAAAAGATAAAAACCAGGAAACAAGGCAGATTGAACAGCTGCCTCTTATTTAGTTAACGAACAAATGGATCCAAATATAATTTATTACTCTAGTAGCCCTCATCCCCAAAACACGGCCCCCTGAGACTTGGCAATATTTTGTTTTACCTGTCCACAGTTCCGGAGGGCTGGTGTGGAGCCACCACGCGCGCGCAGGCGGCCGGAGTCCCGTTGTGCGGAGGTGGCACTGTGTGCTGGAGCTGAGGCCCTGCTGCAGGCTCCAAGGGAGATGCAGGACTGGCTGCGACTGGGCAGAGAAAACAGGTTTTCATAAAACCAAGCAGCAGCATCTACCCTGTAGATTAGGGTAAAATATTTTCTACAAAAGCCAGCACAGCCAAAGCGAGCTACAGTTTTAAAAAATACACTGTTCCCACACCCATCCCCCCCTCTCTACCCAACCACATTTCCTTTGCCGAGTTTTTGGGCACACAAACTCTCTTTCAGATCCAAAGTAAATGTCACAGATTTCAAAGCCATAGCTTTGTGAACAAGAATAAACATTTTACACTCATATGCGCAATTCCAACACATAAGCCAGTGGGCAAAAGAGGCTGCTATCTGATAGAATGTTATGCTGGCACCTTTCAAGCAGCAATAGAGAACGGAATAGAACAACACTGGAACATTACCAGTTCTATACACTGGTATTTCTTGATTCCAGTGACTCAAAAGGAAATTAAAAAAAAAAAATCTCCACTGGGAAGGACATTTCTTTCAAAAAGTACCAAATTACTACTATAAAGCATTGCAGAGAGCAACATAAGGTGAGATTATCCTTGTCCCTCAAGTTGAGACCATGTCATACATGTTTCTGGCCTGCCTGTGGTTTTCTTTTAAAGCACAGCTACAGCCTTCTGCATTGTATCTAGAGTCGCTCTAATTCATATACAGGTCAGTAAAAGGAAGCAACTGCACCCCACCCTGCTAACATCTGCTACAGTAATTGCAAGCACAATTCAGTGTTCATAGGCTTGGACACATTTATCTACAGTACCCAAAACTTCATCTGGTAAGCCCCTCCTTCAGCTGCTCTCTTTCCCTGTACTCTAAATGTTTGGGTTGAAGACTTCTATACTGAATGTCTTAGTCTGATCTTTGGCAAGTTTTTATATGGAAGATACTAGAAATAGAGGTTTCTGTGCTTCTACAAATGGAATAAGAGGAAAATACATTTGGTTTAATGTTTAGAAGGAAAAAAGCAGAAGAAAACGTTGTTCTGCTTTGGAAATGCAGAACAAACTCATATTTGGAAGCAGAGGCCAAATGAATTACAAAAAGGTGGTGGATTTTTTTCATTTTGTGATTTGCCCATTCCCATAAAGTTCTCCTCACGTTTTGGCAAACAGTAAGACTTAAAAAAAAATTTAAAAACAAACTGTTTGTGGATAGTCAGAGGTCTGTTAAAGTGCAATACGGAGATTCATGTGGCCGGAATATGCCCATTAATCCATACCTTTAACTCAATGGTACATATAGATAGTGCAAAGTCAAACAGTAGAGCAGCCTTGAGGCTGAGAGCAGTTTTCTCTTTATTCAGTCACTCAAGGACTCCAGCCTTCTCTTGGGCCTGGGGAAACGGAGATCCAAAGTCTCCTCTGCCTTAAGAAACTGATAGAAGACTACTTCACTTCTATCTCTAGAGGGAAAGCACTAGCCAAAGGTCATGCAACGCTTTATAGGAGTTCTTTAAATTGTTTATAACACCTTCAACAGTGCCTGAAGACAAAGATGGCATCCCCAATGAATCCTGAATTAGTAGCTCACAAACTTTTTTCCCCAAGATAATATGTAAACAAATAACAAACACAGGTAATGAAATCTGCATCAAAAGGCTTCCTGGCAGTGCTACCTATAATGTTCACTTTAAACATGAAGAAAAAAAGTCATCCATCAGCCATCGCTGCTGTCTTCCCTGTGACTCAACCCAAATACAAAGGAGAAAAAGATTAATGTCATTTAATATGTTATGCTGCAACAGGAGAAGCCATTTGATAGCTTGACTTCAGTATCTTTAAACAGTGCTAATTCACACCTGGCGATTGTTGAGTATAAGCTACATTTTATTTTTCTTCCTTAATTATAAGTATTAAAGTCTTATATAGAAGATTACCTAAAAAGAAATAAAGATACAGGGAATGGAGTACAAGGAAAGAGTAAGAGTGTAGGTGTGACAAGAAGACAAAGCTTTTGTAGTAGCTGAATTTTGTCAAAAAAAGAAATAAAGACCAAGTGAATAAGGCAGCAGGCGTGGAAGAAAGAAGTCACAAGGAGATGTTTAGAACAATGAACACTTTGTTTTGATGACTAAGAAGAAAGGATCTTTTAAGAAAATGGAGTAAATCTCTAACAATCACATCTGAAATAATATAAGAAAGAAACTGTAGAATCAGTTTCTTTTGTGATCCAAATCACAAAATAATTTCTTTTCACTTTATAAATAATTAAAATTTTAAAGAAAATTCCTTTTGCTAAACACCAATGTGACAAAGTCGCTAAAACATTGGACTCATTTAGTAATGACTAACTACCTATATAGAAAGGCTAAATAATTAATGTCTGCTAAAATTTCATTTATACTCTTCTCATAGTTTTCTTTACTGCAATTAGTGTGCCAGGTTTCAGAACTGTTTCTCAAATCATTGTCCTCAGTTGGCATTTATTCACCTGTTGTGATCAGGTCACAGTTAAACACAATACCTGCTTCTCCAGTAATATTTGCCTTTGATATATGTCCATTTTGCTGGTCATTGGATTTCTACAAAAGAAGCACAGTTTTGTAAATTAAAAATGGCACTAGGGAAAAAAACCAGAAATGTGTTCAGTATATACACATGTTAAGTAGCAGCACTGACCTTATCTACAGCTTCTACACGCCTAGTTCTCTTCATGATCTCCTCAAGCCTCTACAATGAAATGTAAAGGGGTAAAATAATGTTTGCTGGCATTAATTTGAATATCTTTCTCCCAAACTACAACTGCTTGTCATTTATCAGCTGTATCTGTTTATTGCAAAAAAACTGAATTATTTATTACTGTTGGCGATATTCCCTTCATTGTCACATCAGGCCAATGAGGACTGCAGCCTTTCTGAGAGCACACTTATATCATTTACTTCCTACTGCTGAGGTGGAAACAGACTGCTAAGGCAAAACCAATCACATGGACTGAGTTACCTTCTTCCTTTCCAAGCGCTCTTGCTCTTCTCTTTGGAAGTGCTTTTCACGTTCTAATCGGATCCGCTCAGCCTCTTCCCGCAGGCGAGCTTCCTCTTCTTTCTATGTTGGTGGTAAAAGAAGTGAGGAATAATTCACTATTTAAGGACAGTTTTATACTTTATGCTTAACTATGCATATCTACAACATCTTGAAAAGGCACTTTTGGGGTTTACAAGTCATCAAAAATCTTTTCAGACAGAATTGCACATTTCTTGATTCATCTCCATGTTTTGTGTAGCATTAAGAGAGTGTAACTAAACAATAGACCTCGTGTTTGGTTGTGTGCCCATTCTAGAACACACCAGATGACAACTAAGGAATAAATTTTCTAGCCTTCAGCATTAAAACAGCGGTCAGGAAAGCATTAGAGAGATCCATGTTTTGTGTGGTGGATATTTTTAAGAGTAAAACAAATGCAGTAGAATGTTTTGTTTGGCCAACAGAGTAACTGTTTAATGAGACCAAGGGCAAACAGCCATGGGCTTATTTGCACCAACTTTCCATTCCTGCTTTTTTAATGAAATGCAAAATTTGTCTGGAATATACTGTAGAGGGACCTTGCTCCCTGACCATGACAGTTATATGATGGAACTACTACAAAAGATCATTTGCTGCATCTCTAATGTCCAAAAAAGCCTTAACCATGTGCTATCTCTGAGTGCTAAACTGAGCTAAGTCTCAGTTTAACATTTCAAAGAAAGTAGCACACATCTTCTGAAAAAGAAGAATGGAGTTTCTCAGCCATTTGCACTAACACAATCCTTTAAACGTTTATTATCAGAAGCATACATTTATACACCAGAAGAAAACCTCGTGTCTACAAGGCAAATTGAAGTATTAGAGTGTGGAACAATAAAGCACATGCAAGAAGTAAGAGGACACATGAGAAGAGAAGAATCCTATCCAGAATGCTCACTATAGCCTCTCTTGAAGTCAGTAAACCAACATTATGCCCATCAAAAATGAAACCACTTGAAAAACTTAATTTTCATTTATTTACTCATGTCTTTTGACTAGCTACTCTGATTTCAGGAGGACTGTGCCTCCTGAAGGTTCTCAAGATAAAGGTTCTCTTTGGTTTGATTAAATCTACCCCTTCCCATCAGCCCCACATGAAAGCAATATTTGACACAGAATTATAACTCAGCAGTACTATATCTCCAACACGGTGAACAGTTATCTTTGCATCTGGACTTACTATAACTGTTCGGACAAAGAATTCTCTGGTATAACAGCATTTATCAAAATTCCCCAATACAACTCTATTGATTTTTTTTCATCACAGTTTATGAGGAATAAGAAAGGATTTATTCTAAATACACTGTAAAGGGAGAGGGGAAAAAAAACTCCAAAACTCAACTCTCTACCACATGTTTTTATCAAGTAGAAATATCTCTACTCTTCAAACTACTTTATGGAATTAACTGTATCCCAACACTTTTCAGGTAGCATTTAAATTTTAGATACTGCTCTAATTTAGGTGCTGCTTCACCCACTTCGCTGCCAGCTCGATTGGCCCATAAATTCCAAGAGGGAAGCATACTTGTTTCTGAATGCGCTCCATCTCTTCTTTTTCCTTCTGCTCTCTCTCTTCTGCCTGGCGGCGCAGCCGTTCCTCCTTTTCCCGTTCCTCTGCATCCTTCCTTTGTTTTTCTGCTTCTTGTCTGCGAGCCTCCTCCTCTTCTCGGCGAGCTCTTTCTTCAGCTATCCTCTGTGACAACTCTTCTTTCTTTTGTCTGCAATCATTAAATAAGCGTAAGAAAAACAGGTAATAAAAGTGGGGGGAAAAGCTAAACCACCAGATTCCTGACCCAGCACTGCTATCCCAAATGGATAAAGGTTGCACTGCTATCTTATTCCCAAGTTGTTTGTTCTGCTTCCCAAAGGGGTCAAACATGAAGCCCTATGGAAAATACAAAACTTTGCAATGCAACACCAATACTCTCCAGCATACATCTGCCTAATCTATGACTCGCATACTTTCTGAATCAGAAATAGTATCTTTGATTAACACGTTTTGCAAAACACTCCTTTCTGCTATTTCATATAATCATTTTTTGAAACAGCATGCATTTTTGCACCCCTCTCACCTCATGGCAATGACTCCTTGATTAAAAAAAGTATCTAATTCTGCTGATTTTTGAAGGTTACCTCATAACCTTACTAACAGCCCCTCATCCTTGTATTAGTGAGTAACTCTTCCCCTCTACCTTTGATGTTTCCCAAATTATTTAGGACTTTTTAGCATATCTTCCCAGCAGAAGAATCCTCACCTGTTTAGTAGATTTTCATATGGGAACTGTTTTGTACTTGTGATCTTCCTTGATGTCTGTCTGCACTTATTTTTCTAGTTTTACTGATTTTACTGTCTCAAAAAAATATAAAACTCAATATTCAAAATGCAGATTTATCTTGATGAGTTCAGAATGACATTTTCATTTTGTTCTTGTTTCCTATTAACTTGTAACAGCTCATTTACTTTGTCAACAATGACTCACCTGATACTTGCATGTATTCAACACCAAACAAGATCTCTTCCCTCAGAAATAATTCACCCAGAGACCACCACCACAGGAGTCAAGTTAGGATTATTTCCTATACACATTCCTTTATGTTTATCAGTACAGCAATTCAGATTGCATTTTGTATCTCAGCAATGTCAGGTATGTCTCAGCCTGTTCACAACTAACTTACCTCACTGAAGACCAACATCATCTCACTGGCCTCAACTCCTTTCAAGTTCTTTTATGAAGGCACTGCACAGACACTGGAAACGCCTTTCACTGTGAAAGCTGATTATTCTTTACTTTTTATTTTTGAACTTTCAGTCTTGGTATTTATTTAGCATATTACTCTTATGCCACAGCAGCTTTTTTTCTTTAAAACTCTTTTGGAGAGGGTCAGTATTGTGAGCCTTTTGGAAAGCCAGGCTATCTTAACTGGTTCTGCCTTGTTCCTATCAGCAAAGTGGTTAAAGAAGTCCAACAAATTCCATGGCAGCCCTCTAAAAAAGCACTCAACTTGTGCTGTAGCCACAGCCATAAGTATCCAGATGGGCTACTCATTTGCTTTTAGAAAATGATGCAACATCAATTACCCTCCAAAACTGTTGGGAGGGTGTGGGGGGTGTCTTTATTTCAAATGAGAAAACAAAGAGGTCTAAGTCACAACAGCTGGACACCTAAAGCACCACTCATGATAGAGATCTTACAAGTAACTCAAAGTAGGAGACTTTGTGCCAATCACAAAGTTGAAGACATCCATGCAGAGTTCTCTAGCTGAAACAAAAAAGCGCAGCTTTGTTAATCTCTGAGGAAACAATCACAACTGCAAGGATCTGCTCTTTCCTCCTGCCCTCTTTTAAAGTACTACTTAAAATAAGTTTTAACCTTACATATCTGTTTAGCTATCTATTGCACCAACTGAAAAACCCAACAGGAAAATACGGTTTTGGCGAGGAACTTGTGCCTCCTGCACTTCAGTGCTGTGCTTCACATATAACAATATCACAGCAGAATACACACAAGAAGCTGCTAAAAATGTATCTTCTCTACTGCAGAGGCCTAGAATTACCTTTCAAGCTCTTCTCTCTCCCTCCTTTCCTGCTCCTCCCGTTCCCGCTGCTCACGGGCAAGGCGCCTCTTTTCAGTCAGCAGCCTTGTTGCTTCTTCAGGGTCAGTTGTACCTGCAGAGGGCTTGGGCAGTGCTGGGGCTGGAGAAAGAGCTGGTGGAGCAGGAGGTAGGGATGGGCTGGCTGCTGAAACAGATGGGAAAGAAAATTAGTTTGTACAGACACAGTAGCCAAGGTATCACTCTCTTGAAAGGAACAGAAAATACTTTAAAATGCACTGCAAAGTATTTTCAAGCTTATATATTTTTTTAAATGACTCAGAGGAGGAAGATGTTTCTAGATGCTAGAGGTTCATATACCTTCAGAGAAGTTTGGTTTTGCAGGGTATGTGAAAGCAGCTGCAGCTGAAAGTGTAAGTCAAGTTTTCTGTCAGAACAAATGCTGACAGGTGCTTAACATGAGTTATGCTGACTCAGCAAGTCCCTACCATCACATTTCTTAAGCTTCCCAATTCTGTTTGAAAAGCAGAAATAAAACATTGTGAAATTATATTTTCTTCTGTCTGATCATCTGCCTCTGAAGATCAGAGCCAGACTTTTTGGTGATAGTCACTTTTGGTGACTTGGTGATCTCAAACATGAACTGTCTGAAGTGATCTGCACCAAGGGTAGGACACCAGCTATCGTCAGTTTTGTAGCTGCTCCAACCCGAGGCAACTCATGGGACACAGCGTTTTGAATTTTGCCACTAGTGGTGAACTGTGGCTTGGGTTCAAATCTCAGTAGTGCCTTCGTATCAATTCTTTATTCAGGGCCAGCTTTGTCCACATGGCAGAGAAGGTGTTACAGGCTTTTTGCAAGTAAAAGACTAGTTCATGTTTCTGTACATTTGCCTGGCATTCTCTAGCACAAGTACAGAGTGAGTCATCACCTTTTCTCTAGACACCAGGGACCATTACCAACACACAGGCTAACTTAGGGAAGCACTCCCAGAGTCATCCCATCTGGTAATGCAGACAAACATGGAGAGGGAAGACTTTGAACTGTCAATGAAATCAGATTCTGACCCTAGTAATATATATGTAAAATAAGTAATAAGGAACAGCAAGGAGATCATTTTAAATCTGCATTTCTAACCATACACTGGGATGCGACAACTTTCCTCACCTCATTAGCAACTTCCAAAGAGGGGTTTCCTCCCTGATTTTTCCCTTCCTATATCTCGTCACGTAAAGAAACAAATTCAGTTGCTCTGTGTGCTGAATTCCCATCTGTTGACCTCTCTGCTCTCCTCTTCTATCAGCTAAAAACTACAGAGGTCTTCCTATAACTGCTTCAGGGCTTTCACCGTGAATTCAAATGATACTTCTACACCAGTAATTTAAAGAGTGCCGGGGCCTGTTCTCTAGCCTTGAGGTGAGCTGGCACAGTTTAGCACTATTCTCTCACATTACCAAAACAGGTATTCAGCCCAACCCAAGGGAACAGTCCAGACCTGGGCTAACCTCCAAGATGTTGCTGGGAACTCAGAAAATTCTGGGATGTTGAAATATAAAAAGGTAAGCAATTTGATCACTGTAAATCTTGGGAGCCCTTTAGAGCCGTGCTCTTAAGTAGCCTTGGGGACAGAAGGTAAGAAAATGAGAGGCTGCAATTACAGCCTGGATCAGAAACATACCGGAGAGCCTCTGTAATTGTAAACAGTAGAAATGACAGAGTTCCTGCACCTCAGCCCTTTTTCATTTACTAACATGCGCCGAGGCAGGGTTGTTGCTTTGAAGGGAGCACAGCTTTGTGCTGCTTGGGGCTTGCTTCTTGCCTCAGGTGCTGAAGTTGGCAGCATAACAAGTAGCTTAATGCACACCTGCCCTGCTGTCAGAAAAGATAACACCCAAAAGACCTTTAAAGCTTCATTGGCATTTGTAAAGTTGTGTCAGATTTGCCTGCAAAAGCTTGAACAGCTTCATCAGCAATTGCTACCTGCTGACCTCCTGTGAACACAGAGCCAGCAGGCAGCTGAGCCAGACCAGTGAAAGACCAGTGCTGTTACCTGTAGGGAATAAGCTGTATTCACCTGCAACACAGTCCCAGGAGAATCAGCGACATTCTCCTAGACCCAAATGCTGTACTTGCACCTCTCTAGATTCTTTAATTGAACCAGTGACTAAGTTTTGGCAGCTGGGGCCTCCATTGGCAGTACAAAGCCATCCTATAACCTCACATAGAAAACACTCTGCCTGGGGTCTCCATCTTTGGTCCCAACCACCACCTCCTCTGGCTTTGGGAAAAGACATTCAATTTGAAGGGCTGCTCACCACTTTGACTGTAGTATCCTTCTCTTTCATTTGTCTCCACTTTATATTCTTGTTTGTATTCTTTGCTGTGAGTACAAACTGCTTGACTTTTGATTACCTTTATCACACATAACCTGTTTCAATACTAAGAGACCTAATCACAAAATCAAATATTGATTGACACTGCAAAGAAGCAGAGACTCTTCCTCCCAAACTAAACAGTCAAGCATGATGGTTTCTCTGGTCTGCACCTTGTACTGGAGAACTAGAACTTGTAAACACTTGCAAAGTTATCTCAGTGGTATCTCTGAAATGGTTTTAAAAGGAAGTTTTCTCCTGAAAAGGAAGCAGGCAATTAAATCTCCTTTGCATGCCCATGGCCAAGAGATACATCCATCCACCCTTTTTGTGGGGTTGCACCTTTTGTGGTAGGACATAGGTATCAGACAGGAACTACTGTAACAGAACTTAGTAAAACAAAAGAAATCAATTCACATTAGGTTTTTTCACAAAACAAGCCTGAACTACACCTGCTGCAGTTAAATGCAAGATTACTAATACTTAAAACTGTTATCTGAAAGACAAGTACAGGGAAGTCTATGAATTTTAAGTTCAGAATCCTAACTAACCCAACTTGTGTAGCCCAGTGGTCATACTGGACTTTCTATCTCATCTGCAAGAGACAGTTTATGCCATATTAGAATAAACTAAAATGTCTGCTAGAACAAACATATATTTTTTCATTTTCAGATTTACCTTTTCCCCTTTCTACACTTTACAGTCATTATTTTATTTTTTGTGTACATCTTTTTCTGCATTGCTGTTTTTCAGAGTTGTTAGGGTTTGGCGTGGGTTTTTTTTTTTTTTTGTACATTTTTTTCTGCATTGCTGTTTTTCAGGGTTGTTAGGGTTTGGTGTGGGTTTTTTTTTTTGTTTGTTAATTATTTTTAATAATTTTTAATAACTCATTTTCCCTTAACAATTCTCCCTATTCCTTTTTTACTCTTCTCCTTGGTTCTTTGCATTCCACTTTATTCTGCTAATCTCTCCTGTGACATGGTCCTCTTGCAATATTATACATAAGCTAGCAGTGTTACCAGCACAAGTGCACTGTGTCTAGCAGAGCTGTACACTCTCACTGCTCACACAACCTTACGTGGTGGCTTCCTGTACCATTAAGTCTTCAGCCCATTACTATTCTACTTCAAAAGTTTGTAAAGAAGCTATGTTATGATATGGGGAACAAAATTCCAGTCCAAAAGGGCAGGGAAGAGGCTTGTGAAGCCACACTGTGTGAGGCAGCTTGGCATGTTGTTTTGACTTACAAGCAGGAGGGCTTCAACCTGTCTGCAATTTCCTCATAATGAACACACATCTGCAGGAGTGCTGTGAAGAATTCAGATTAACCTTTGACAGAAAACTACTGAAAGCTACATCATTTCAGAGAAAGGGAAGGAAAAATATAAAACATTTCTTATCCTAAAGTAGGATGTGTCCTTACCTTGAGTTAGCTCTGCTTGGACAGGGAGCTGTTCCTTACTTGTGGGTTCCCCAGCACCTGCTGAAGTTCCTTTACTCTCTTCTGTCCTCGCCTCATTGGCCTTTTCAGCCTCCTTTTCTGGTCTTTTCTTCTCACCCTCTGGTTTGATCTCTTTTTTGACTGGCCGGATGTTGCCAGGAGAGGGAGGACGTGTCTGAGCAGACGAAACTTTGGAGGAACCAGGTGGGGAAGTTATCTGCTTGGGTGTGCCAGGCAAAAAAGGCAAAGACTTTGACGCATGCCTGTGTAATCAAAGAGTGACAATGCTGGTTTCCACCTATATATCACTTCTACAATCACAGCAGCTAAAAATAAAACCACTTCTCTGTTTCTCTATCAAGCAAGACTGCTGGCACAACTGATTTGCTTTCATGCAAAATGCCTCTCTGCAACTCTCCAGATGTGTGAGCACTGAGCCCAGCCAGGAAGGAAGAAACCAAGCATTTTCCTGCCCTTTCCCCTTCTCCAGAGCAGTAGCAAGATTTTTTTTAAAGCAGACCGTCTTTCCTTTTTTTGCAGAGAGAAAACATATACATCACCAAATAAGTTTGCCCTGTTTCACATTTAATTAATAGAACAATCAGAGCTGCCTACAGCTCATGTCCAGCTAAGCATGTACTTGACTTACCAAACTGGAGAGGGAGCTGATGATCTAGCTTTGAGGCTGGAAGTAAAATGACCTCCTTTAAAGTTGGCCGAGAAGCTGGATGACAAATGGTCCTTTTCTCTTTTGTCAGTCTATAGCTCGGCAAACAAAAAGACAAAGTCAAGCCAGAGTTCACAGAGCTAAAGAAAGCAAAGCAAGCTCAGTTAAGGATGAGGAGTTGGGGGGCTGAGAAAAAGCAGTGCTGAGTCAGTGGTTTCTAAAGCTTGTTTAACAAGTTCATTAATACAGCTCCTGTAACCTGACACCATCTTTGTCAGCAGATAGGCATTTGACAGCAAGAATCCTTCTTAATCATTCTCTCCTGTCCTAAGATGTAATGGGCTAATTTGCAGAGGCTTATTTTTACACATGCAAAAAAATACCTTTTACAGTTTGATCTCTGCTGATCGCCACAGAACACCTTCCACTACTTCCCACAAACACAGGATTTCATTTGAAGAAAACACAAAACAAACTCCCCCTGCCCTCAGCTCATAATTGGTCACTGTCTTCCTATGTAGCACAATATTTTGGGTTCATGCTTACAAGTGAGCACCACAGATGTCCTCAAAGCTCCCGAATATGGTACACCAGTTATCCTATTCTTTCTTTTCTTCTATGATTTTACAGCACATACTTTTTGCCTTTGGTTCTTGTATATAATAGTGATTTCCTTTTTCATTCTTTATTTTAAAAAAAAATTCCAAGTTGAGAAACATTTGTGAAAACACAATCCAGAGCTATAACAGAACTACTGCTTTAAAGGAGTATATCAGAATTTAGGCATCTATATACTTCCCATATTTAAGTATAGATTAAAAACTTCATGGTTTTGGAATAATGAGCTCAGACCCTGGGAGTCTGAAGAATGAGAATACTGAAAAGTACACTGAGCTGCCACTCAGCCAGCATGATGCAGAGGCTGCTGCTCACCACCTTGGCTGAGGCTTAAACACAACCCCTGCAGCAGGTGTGTCATGAGGCCTGAGAGCCTCACCAGCTGAAAGCTGTGCAATGCTCCTATCCCCTGAATTGAAAGCCAGGTTAACAACTGGAAAAGAAAGACTGAAAATAACTTTATGAGTACATGATGTGCTGAGTTACCAAAGTAAACACAACCAGAATAAATGCCTTACAATGAACAAGAGTTTTGGCTTGCTAGCAGTAACTCTCTATTGGATCTGCTTTATTAGTACCGAGAGCAGAGCATCAGAAAATTTTTCTTCATATCAATAAAGTAAAAAGCTGAATTCATACAGAAGTTAGCAGAAGAACAAAAGATTCTCCACATCATACAGGCTACTGGAAACAGCTCTTAACTCACTCATTTTATATTCACAACATTTTTATATCACCTTCTCCACCAAAAAGTAACAACGTCTCTTCTTATTAATTTAGAAAAAAAAAAGCCAAACCCTAAAACACTCGCAATAAGAAAGACTCAAGAGGAAGAACCAATAGGCCAGGAGACTGCAATGCCCTATGCACATGCTATGAAATTTCTCTAGAGACACATCCTAAGGCTATGCCTTAGTTTAAATTTCAGTATACTACCCTCTCCCTGAAAGATTAAGTACTGGCTATGACTCATGGCACTTAGATTGACACTGTTTCCAACAGGGATGTCAATAGCAGCAGTACCTCTTGACCTTCTGCCCATCAGGCCAAACAAAAAAAACAAGCACCTCTTACAGAATGTTTTGGAGAGATGACTTCAACTCTTCTCACACTCTAACTCAGGTTGTAGAGTACAAGGAAAAATATAACTGCTCATGTTCAGCAAATGAATCTGAACTGGATCTGACTGCATCCCGTTGGCTTGGAGTACAGTCAACACAAGTTTGTTCTACTGTTATGATTTTCCTAAAAGTTCAGATCAGTCCTAGTACTGCTACTAAATCATTCAGAATGAACAGTGACCTGTGGAAAGCCTTACTTATAAACCGTGCTCCTAAATTAACTTCTTCCTTCCCAATGAGGAAAAGTTTACTAGCCTGGTCTCCTAAGAAAGTACAAATGAAGTGAGTACTCTGTGCACTTGTGTATAGAGACATGAGTGCATGAATTCCCTCCCTCTTTATTCTGGGGGCTCAGCTGAATTTACTAGAGGCCTCAGAGGACATCAAATTCTGGAACCTTTGTGAAAACAGCCTGCTGGGAAAAACAAGTTCCCCACTGAGGGAAAAGTGGCAACACCATCTTGGGCCTTAAAAGGCAGCAAAGAAGCCACTTGAGAACGAGGCACTGTGACTGCCTCTGTGCCTCATGAGAAGCTAAGGCATCTACTCTGCAAACACAGGTGTTTGGAAAGCATCACTGTTCTTCCATATGGATTCTTTGGTGCACAATCAGGCTGCGCCACCACATAACGTAGCATGTTTCAGTTAAAATCCAGCCAACTATGACACAAACTGGAAAGGGTGGGGACAGTGCAGAGGGGAGGAAGTATCCTTGCAGCTACTGCAATCCTAACAAGCGGTGCAGTCAGGTGGTCACGGCATGGGGCAGGAAGCACACGTGCAGCTGCCAAGCTTACCCCTGCAAGGTGTGTTGTTCTCCGACGTCCAACGGCGTCAGTAGAAGCATAAAGTTTTGCTCGTTCTCCTGAATTCCTACAGTTCATGGCCTTGTAGGACAGAGGACTGAGGGGGCTGCAAGATGCTGAACGGGGACAAACGGGGATAACTACGGTGTTGGTTGGTTTTGTTATTTATTAGTTTTAATTACAGAGTAGCATTGGAGAATTGAGAGAGGAAAGCCAGCGGGAACAGAAATGACCGAGAAAGACAGAAAAGAAAGAAGGTATTAATACACAGAGAAATGACTAATTATCAAGTCAGAACCATCATTTGATACATTAGCTTGGCCACACATACAGTAAGGATGCAAGTTCAATAGGTGCTCATGCACTTTTCCATTTGCAAACTAATAACTTCTTTTTAAAAAAATTAAGAAGTGTACCATGATACTGGGTAGTACATAGTATCAATGTTTTCCTGTTAAGTTTTTGTACAACTGGTGGTTCTGGAAAAGCAGTAGAAACAATGGCTGGTCTGACAGATTAGCTTAGTACATGCATAGAAACAAGTTTCAATTACATTCAGAATAGAAAACAATCAAACGAAATCAGAATGCCTATGAATCACATTGGAAGTGAAGAAAAATTAAAGGAGACATACACACAAAGATCAAAACCCATAAACAACAAAAAACAGTTTCAACTAGGAAATCAATGAAATTGCTGTCTACAGTTTTTAGCAAGTGATTTGTTTTTAAAAATTCTTCTTTTTAGGAATACTTTAGCCCATCATATTTTTTGATACTGCTAGAATAACCACTTACTCAAATACATTCTCAACAGCAAACTATTTTACACATTAAAAAAGCAGGCTGACAACAAGAAATCAACTTGGAAATTAGTATTTGAGTAACCATGATGGCAGCTTTTGTTGGTTTGCACAAGCAAAAAGACTATTACCAAAAGATCTGACAATAGCAGGTATTGCATATACAGTGCTCTGATTTTATCTTCAAAGAGAACTATAACTGCAAAACATATCATGGGAAACTTCTTGCAGCAAAGTGTTCTTGGACTTTCTCTTGATTTAACTGAAGGAGAAGATTGGGAAAAATTATGTTATTATAGCAGAGTTTTATTTGTCTGCTCCTGTTTGCCTCTTCTGGTCATTTAATTGAGTCTTAGCACAATTATTATCCAGCATGTTACTTGAGGAAAAAATAGGGGCTGTATATCATATCTTTCCTATTCTTTTTCTTTTTTCCATGTCAAAGAAATTTACAACCTCTATTTCCTTAATTAAAAAAACCAAAACAAACCAACATTTCTTGCCCGTATTTCCCTCTCTGAGCACACTTGAAAGAATGCAGCTCTATATACAGTTAATTCTTCTAGTCTTACAAAAGTACAGCTGCTGTTACAGGAAGAGCTCATAGAATTAACAGTACTAATGCTGCAAACTCTCCTGCACCAAGAGATTAACATTATGAATAAAGAGTCTCGTGTAAGTGTTACAGCAATGGCACTAATTCTTGCCTTATAGTTTACAGGGATTTATGTTTAATGAGGAATTATGACTAACTTAAAAACAAGCAAGAAACAAGAAAACGGGGATTTTTGTTTGTGTTTTTATTTTGGTTAAGGGCATCTAAACCAGATAGGAGGCAGTGGCATACTGTATGTTTTACACCACTTATAATTTATGTGGCTCCTGCTCTGTGATTCAATTCCCCTTCTGCATACTGATTATCTGAAGTTACCACCAAGGACGACATCACAAGTATTAAAACACAAATAGTTCGTTTTCATTTGTGATGTTGCCAAACAACGCTTTAGGCCGCACTTCCAATGATTCATGTACTAACAGGATTACATCTATTTAGAGGAGCTTTTTGAAAGCTATTTAAAAAATATTTTGGTTTCAAAGGATTTATTTAAAAAAAGATCCAGCCGTACTCTTACGCTGGATATCCCAAATAGCTCACTTAAAATTTAAGGACATGAATCCATATTTAACTCAGTTTGGATTTTTTACATTGCAATTTATTTTTACAGCCAAAGGGCAGGGTAATTTTCTATGGAATAATGGCAGGCTGGGATGAGTGGAGTGCTCAGAGGACAGCTGTGAGCGATTGCCATCACCTGATCATTAATCTCCAGGAAGCATCCTTTATGAAAGGGCTGAAGTTATTGCTCCTAGAGAATAATACCTGCGAAACAATGAGCAGAAGGATTATTCTTCTGGTGGTATAGTTCCAGTTAGCATAGGGAAGGCATTTCAGGGAATTGCCTTAGACTGAACTGACAAATCAGTCTTTCCTGCTACTTGTAGCCTCTCAATATTCCACTCAGTTTAGAGTTTGTTGTGCAGTATAAACAACAGCAGTCATGAAAAGCTTCATGCTTGCTGCAGGAAGGTAACCACTTACATGCTACCTCCTAAACTACTCCCTAATAGTTCAGAAGAGCTGAATTTCCAATATCCTGCTTGGTAGGTGACATTAAATATTAATTTTACAAGCTATTGCTTTTGGAGAGTAAAAAAGAATTCTGTGCTTGTTAATTCTACTATTTGCAGAATATCATCCACATTTTGGCTCCTACAGCACTACCCCTGTGGAAATGTACTGCAGCCTAATTAGTTATAAGAGTTCTTAAGTGAAAGCTTCTTTAAAAGTAATCTTAGCAGATCTCTGCTACTTCTTACCTTCTATGTTCTTTAATTAGAATAAAAATCCTGTCCACATCAGACAAGAAAGACTTGCCTAGACTTACAATAATATTTTGCTGCACGTGCTGGGGGTGTAATGGTAAAGTTCCCTGTGGATGATTATAAAACATCCTATTATAAAACATCCTGTGATAAAAGAGGCAGTTGTCATCTGCCTAAAATACATGATAAGCATGTATGCCCTGGTTGTCTTTGGAATACAGTTTTGCCTGGGCCTTCAATTGCCACCTAGCAATATCATCACATTTCTGCACATTAATCACATTCAGTAAGTACCATCAGGGAGGTGTTCTGGGGTTGGCAGACAACTTTACTATTATTATAACCTCACTAAACCTGCACATTTAACTTCACAGGTATTAAATGCACAGCAGCCACGGCCTATCTTTATACAAGCCTAACTTTCTCCATGTGGGAAGTGCTCTGGTAGGGGCTGAAACTCCTTTGCAGCAAGCAGCTCACAGCTTTAGCAGTGGATGTGCTAAATCAGCTCTTTCCAAGAAGGTGTGCATTTCCTTAAACAGCCATGGTCAGCGCGATGTTGTTGCCCTGCATGTTTTGTATTCATTTATTGCATTGATGAAGAGGCAAAAGTAAGAAAGAGGTGGTAGGAGAAAGAGAAAGAGGCATAGCGAACAACTGTACAAAGAAGCTTTCATGCTGTCATGCACACTAATCACGGATGTTCAAGTTCATGCTGGGATGCGACCATACACTCATAATTAGATCAATGACTTTACAACATCCGGCAGGGAATCTGGAAAAATAAGTATCTGAGACATGAAGCCTGTGTTGTTATAGGATTACCTGCATCTCCAGACAATGCAGCTGTGCTTTTACTCCGAGCCAGGAATGAGTGTGTGGGCGTCAGGAGCCTGCTAACGATGCTGCTCTCCCATGGACTGAGCTGAAGACGGCGAGCTGAACGTGCACCATACAAGCAAGATGTTAGATCAAACACTTCACATGTAACCACATGCTGCAGAGTGTTAGTGCTATTTCCTCACTACTGCATACCACAAAAATCTTGAAACTGTCCTTCAGAGATCGAAAGCATACAATAGTTCAGTGTTTTGCATTTTATTATTATTCCTTTTTAGCACAAGAATTCCTATAGAAACATGTACATCTGAACATTTAATTTGTGTTACTGCCTGTGGCATTATGGCAAACTTTTACCAAATTAATAAGGATATTTTGTACATCTGCCACATTCCATGTTAGGAATGACAGGATAATTTCCCTACTAGAAGAACAGTTGCCACTCCTAAATATAGACTTCAACGGAATGTTTGTGTCCCAAAGGCTTCCTACACAAAAGATATATAGTCTTCCAGTTACACTAAAACACCTTCCAAAGTTTGCCAGCCTACCTAGAAAAACCAAAGAAGGTTGCTTACTGCTATATAGAGAATTGTGTCAATGAAGTTTTATCAAAGTATCACAAAAGGATAGTGCGCCTCAACTGCAGATACCAAACTCAGCAGCTACATTTGTCTCAGTAATAGGTGAAGCCACTGAAAACAGGAAATATATTTGGTCATTAATTCTCTGTCCAAAGATCCTGCTAATGATCACTTTCCACGTAGAACAGTAAAAATCATCAACTTCTCACATCGTTGCTCTGTTTTGAAAACACACTACACGTTGACCTGGCTGCAATCGCACTGTTACTTTGCTTTTCTCCATGTTGTCTAATGCAAACATAGCTTGTCAATATAATCCTTTTATCTTGTAAAGCTTCTTTACTTTTTTTTTAAAAATACTAATTAAACATTTATCATGGTGAAGCATTAACCAGAAGAAGCGTGTAAGTTACTTTCGGTATTGAATTGGGTATTTCCTTGATATTCCAATGCAACAAATTGTTTTCTAATGAGCATCACAAGCCAAAACATTCAACTAGTTCCCAAAGTAGTTCATTATAGTAATCTTACACTACAGCAGTAATCTTGATATTGCAAGCCAAATCAGGTCTTCTTACCTCTTAGTGTTCATTTGCCTTAATTTAGTGTTTGCAGCCACAAAACTGCAACTCGAATTCATGAGGCTTAATCTCTATAACATTCATTGAAGTGACTGGCTGTAATAAACTTGACATTCATTTGCCTTTTTAAAGGAAGAGATCCATCACTTTTAATAGACATAAACTCTGAATCTGTCTTTAATCTACTCCTTGCTGAGGCCCATGAAAAGAGAGGCTGATCTCAATCTCCTCCTATGAAAATATAATTGCTTAATCTGCCATCAGTGCTGTTTTGCACTTCTCAAATTGCTCCCTTAAATTCCACTAATACAATAAGGGGCATTACTATAGAAATATAGGACTCTCAAACACAGCAGGCTCTCTTCATAACTGTCCTTTCACACAATGTACTACTGCCAGAGCTTTTTTGTGATTAATGGTTCCATTCTGCAATGGTAGAGATCACACAGCCACACAAAATACCCTACAGAGACCTCCATTACAGCACACACATTATCATTAAGCTTGCAGTTTAACAATGAAGAAATCACAGAACTACCATTAAACTGGATGCAATAATGGTCAAATCTTTGCTTCCTTTCATCTCCAGGCGCGGTGTTCAGTATGATTGCTGTTTAAAGCTACTGTTGCAAGACAACAGATTCTTTTTTGTGGTCTCAGGCTTTAGTAGGTGAGGCTCACAGGTATGATTGTGGATGAGTCTGAAGAAACTCTTCTACTGTAGTTTAACATAAAGATCACACAACTTCAGAAAGCAATCCCTGATATTTTAGGCCAGTAAATCAGTACTATATATACCACCCATTTCTTGGAGTTTATCTTTACACGATAATGTCATAATGTAAATATGGCCCTGTGGGCCGGCCGCAGGCCTTACCTCCCATAGGAGGCCCCAGAGATGAAGTAATCTCAAGAGGACACAGATAAGAGACTGATGATTTAGAATACCAATGTCACACCTGCCGTGTCTCACATATCTCATGTCCCTTGCCCTAAAGATGAGTATGGTTTAATTATCTCTGGCCCTAACTCACGGGAGCTTATATCCACATCCCCTATTGGAAGCAATCATGTATCCACAGCATCCAACTGAAGCACTGAGGCAGTGTTTGGGAGTGAACTAGCCGATATGCACCACAGTGAGCTAAAGCCAAAAGCTTTCCTCTCCACATAAGCAATAGGCCTTGTTCGGAGGTGTCAAAATAGTTTTAGCCAGGACCTTGGAGTGAAATCTCCTTGAATCTCTATAATGGGTTTAGATTAGAGTTCGTTTAGAAACACCTTGGCTTTGTAGGCCAGGGTCCTCGCACAGCTCCCTGAAAGCATCACACTCCACACATTCAATATATATTTTAATAGATTAGCACCACCATTCGCCTTGAACAGACAAATTTTCGCCCACTGGGTTGCAAGTACAAGAGTATTAACACCTAAATGCATTGAACAGCTTCAGGTTGGTGTCCAAACCACAGTGGAGCAAAACTCAATACCAAACTGAATACCGAAATAACAAGATCAACTTTAAGACAATGAGGTCAGGGGGTTTTTTTCTTGCTCTTTTTGTTTTTAATGCCTCAGGGTGACATTGTTAAGATTTAGTCTTTCAAGCCATCTGACAGACGAGGGAAAGCAGTATATTTTTGCACATCTCAGGATGTATTAAGCGATCACTCTAAGGGCTACTTCATAGAATTATAGAATGGTTTGGATTGGAGGAGACCTGAAAGATCATCTAGTTCCAATCTTCCTCTCATGGGCAGGGACACCTTCCATTAGAACAGGTTGTTCAAAGCCCCATCCAGCCAGACCTTGGGCATCCACAACTTCTCCGGGCAGCCTGTTCCACCTGTCTCCACCAACCTGTATCACCAGCCTCAGAGTGAAGATTTTCTTCCTAATATCTAATCTAAACCTTTCAGTTTGAAGCAATTACCTCTTGGTCCTATTACTACAGGCCCTTGTAAAAAGTCGTACCCCAGCTCTCTTGGAGGACCCTTTTGCTGTAAAGTCTCCCTGGAGCCTTCTCTTCTCCAGTCTGAACAAGCTCAACTCTCTCAGCTTTTATTGCTCCGTTTTCACACAGGAAGTACATTTGTGATAGGCTTGCTGGTACAAGCAAGTACCCTTACCCCCAGCCACAAGCAGGTTATTTTTAACAGATTAAAGATCTTTATAACCTAACTTATAACTAAAAAACACACAAAGTTGCAGGGAGCTGACAAAAGTAAATTGGTTGCAATCATCTGTATTTGTCTTCAGGATATACAACCTGAATACTGGAAAGTTGTCTTAGCAGCAGCAGAATAATTTGCAAGTAAGCAAACAGCAGCATTTGATTAGTTGTAGGAACAGATGGGAGGCAGGGATTTAACAGGCCTTTTGATGAGCACCAGGAAGGAGACTCTCATTGATAAATGCGGTGTTTGCTTATACACATACACAATATGGTGAGGAGTAGACAGGGGGAAACTGCTCTTTCAACAGGAAACAATACTGGAGTCCCTGAATGTCTTCTATAATGGTTGCAGAAAGTGGTGATGCAGTGACTGAGACCATCATCTGCTTGAAAGAAAAATCACTGCAGAGAGGGGGAGGAAAACAACTAGGGTGCAAGATTTGCAAAACTTAAAGCATGTAACTCATACCTCATTAAAAATATTATCCCCTTGCTAAGCTGTCCTTAAAGAGCACAATTGCCAAAATCTCTTGGTCAACAGCAGTTTTCTCCACTTGAATATGTGTGTTCAAGTTTTGTTACAGTTTCAACTACTCACTAACTACAGTAACATAAAAGCATGAGAAACCTGGTTTAGCTGCCCGATTGTACAACTGTGATAAAGAGCTATATTGCAGTACAATACTTGAAATGGCATTAACCAGTCTTTTAGCCAATTAGTTAATGAAAACTTTTGTCTTTTGCTGCACCGAAAAAAAAAAAAATTGTCCTTCAAATGACAAAAAGTTGCTGCACAACAGATGACAAGTTCTTGTTGACAGCTATAAGCCACTTAGTAGGTAAGCTTATCATCCTTATCTCCAGCTCGCTGTTTTGCAGGTAGGAGTCTGTATTACCGACTAAGTGTGACTGGGTGCCCTCTGGAAGGTGAAATGGGGAGCAGGCAGTCACAGGCTTCCTTTAAGCACCTGCCTTAAGAGGCTGAGGCCACTGGAGAGACTAGGGGCACTTCTCCAGATATATGGCTCAACTAGATTTAGGTATCTGACTTTGCATGAGAAAAAACACTTACAGCATTTGGATTTACTTTTTGTCTTGGAGTCTGCAAAAGTCACAAGAGACTCCTAAAGAGTTCTGTGCTGTTTTAGTAAAAATGTCAAGGAAAGAATGCCTCAGCATTTTGAAATATGGCCATCACTTCCATATTCCTTTTCTTTCCCTGCCACTAGACTGCCTAGTACTCAGTTTAACTTCTCCTGAACTTGAAATGGGTGGCAGAAGCTGAAACACTAATTACAGTCCATAAGAGACTATCCTTCATACTTAAAGCCTGCTGCTGTTCACGTGCCCATATCACCAAGATCCTTCCTCAAAAAAGCATCCCCTGGCAAAGAACAGCAACTGTTTGAAAAGAATATACACACCTAAAAAGCGAATAAAGTTAAAACTGACTGGGTTTTAACATTTAGAGCAAGAAATGACTGGTGCTTAGGGATAAATTATTTCCTAACATAATACTGTATTTTTCACAAGTTACCAGACTGTACAACTAAGTTAGCCCCATAGGATGAACGTGGCTATCAAATCAACCAGATGCACATGTTCACACAAACTTGGAACTCAGTTAAGACACCCAAATAATGACATCGACCAGATAACACAACTAAAAGTCCATTAAAAAAAAAATTGCTTTTGAAAACAATTCTATGGATTGAAATGGGACAGAACTTATTCTCAGTAGAGGACAAAAAAATCCCTACCAAGTACTTTACTGTAAAGCTCTTTGCACAAGTTACACAAGAGACATTGTTTTATAAAACTTTTAAGCTCAATGCTTCAATCTCGTAAGTCCTCAGAACAGAGGCAGCAATTCAGCTATGTTAATTTTTAAAAGCTTGATGGTTTATCATTTTTCGGACTTGTAAACACCAAAAATGTACACTGAAATGAAGCAATCTTTGAGAAATAACTGGACACAAAAAGTCAATAAACAGACAATATGAAAAACACTCACACCTCTTCCATAAAAATAACCAAAAATGGTGATAAAATAACCAGAAATTGTAATAAAGTAACTGCTTGAAAGCTTCATGCAACATGTTCTTAGACATTCAAGAACTATTACCAAAAAAGAAAGGAAAACAAAATAATGACAAAATGGTCTAATGCAAATAAAAGATCATACATGATTGCATGCACTATGGTGTGATGTATTCTCTCAATAGTTGTACCTCATTTACTAAAAACCTGACAGAAGCACTGCTTTTATCATTTGCTAAAGCAGAATTGTTTAGGTAAGTTCTCTTGTTTTAAAAAACAAGAATTATTTGTTCTCACAGGAAAAAATGTTCAACCATTTACTTGTCACATTTGAAGTCTTTCCACTACCACTTAGATGAAGTACAGAAAATGACTTCAGAAGCTTGTTGTATGTGCAAAGTAATACATCAGTATAGAACATTCTTTCTTGCTGCTCTTTTAATGCTTTTTTTTCTTCGAAACTGTACCTCTGTCTGGAGAATTTAGTAATGTTGCAGATGAGGAGGAGAGCCGCTTGTTTATGACTGGATCAACATGTTTCGAAAGGTTCATTGTTGAAACAGACCGCCTGTCTCGATCTAAAACAAATGGAGATAATGCTAATTGACAGCCCACATGCAATAGTGCGAGTTCCTAGCTCACTAGTGGGAGGAGGAAAACAGGACTAGATCACTCCTGCTCTACCACAAGAACTTCCAAAATAGAATGGATTTCTCAGCAGACGTTGTACAGGTGACTCAAAGACTGGGCACAACACAATTTAAGCTTCAAATGTGTAAAATATTCTGTTCATTATTACTCAATGGGTTGCAATCTAAAGACTTTCAATATTGTCACAAAATCTTTGCTCATGACTTACAATAGAAAGCTTCAGGGAAGGACCAAGATGCTTGGAAATGCAAAGTTATTCACTAAAAATACACCCTGGCATATGAATAAAAGGTGACAGGGCACTGTTCCTAGGCAGATGGTCAATATTGTGACAGTGCAATGCTGAAAGATTAAGGGAAGACTAGTGCACAAAGGAAGTGAGGGTAAGCACAAAAGAAATTAAAAGATTTAGTTAAAAATCCCACAGTTATGTGTAAGTGCTAAACCACCCACCACAGAGTTATTTTCAGTGTGCTGAGAATGAAGTTGTAGTGAGTCAATCCAACTCAGCACACACCTTAGCAGATTTTTAAAAATCAGCCTCTGAGGAAAATACTTGCAATGCACCTACTTGGCATCTATAACACAAAAAATTTATAATTTCATTTTAGTTTTTCTACATTTTAGAGCAGTATTTCATCATTTGCACAACTGCTGTGGTCAGCATCTGTGCCCTGCTGAGGGGGTGATGGTTATTTCAAGAATAGAGACTGCACACACTTTTGTGCATATGTTTGTCACAGGAAGTTTGCTATGTCCTTTCTTTTCTCTCTCTCTAAAAAACCCCAAACAAAAAGAGCTCCAAGCTCCATGCATTGACTACACACTCCCTACTACAAATTTCCATTTGAAAATCTGACATCCAAAAGATGCTGTGAGAATCAATTCTGCTTTTGCTTACGTTTTAGCATGCACTGAACCTCAGCACTACTCAGCAGAGCACTCAACCATGCTGAAATGCAATGAGGCTTGAGCGTATGCCTAACTGCTCTGCTGATTCATATTCTGTGTGTGCAAAAATGTGTCTGCACACTGTTTTCAAAGCAGATACAAACTCAGGACAATGACAGCATTTAAGGACGCTGCTGCTGCTGAAATATTATTTCCCACTGTTTATTTATGACAAGTGTATTAACATTGTATTTACCTCTTCTGTCCCAATAGATTAAATTATATTAATAGATTATACTCACTGAGTACAAAAAAAAAAAAAATCATAGAAATAGAGTACATGAAAAATACCTTAACTCTCTCCAGATCTATGAACTATATAGGATTCACTGTAACTGCTTGGGCTGAAGAAAGATTCTCCCTACCCCATGTGATTATTTGCTAACTTTAATGTCAGAATCACTTGGTGAGGGCATAGAACTGGCAGACTGGATACTGGTAGGGGAATAAAACTCAGAAATGGGTTTTATAAAGGAGAAATCTAAATGTTCTAACTAAGAAAAAGACCTCTCTAGGCTGGCAAGATGATCCCAAATTGATCAATGGGGTAAACTAGAGAATGCCCTGTGAAAGTCCTTACTGGAGACAACGATGCTCAGGCTTCCTGCGAACAGAACAATATTTGTGGGAATGGGATGGGGATTTTGATCTCACGTCTAATCTGCCTCTGAGAAACTACACAGTGTATCGATACAGCCATAAAGTTTCTATATTTGGCAGAAAGGATGTATTGCATAAATTGGCTTTCTGAAGATGACAAATGACAATATTGAAAATCACCTCTGCTATTAGGCATGACAACATTTCTCGTGTCAATGAACCTTATTTAAATGAATGACATTCAGCATAAGGATTTGCATAGAAATATTGGCAATACGAATCCTATAAATGTAGAATAGGCCAAATGCAATACATTGCCTGGAAAATTGCTGCTTTCTTTATCCATAAAAACCAAAAAAGAAACAAAAAAAAGAAAAGGAATTAAAATACCCATGAGCAACAAAACAGCCAACGCAGCTGGTTATGTGTCTGTGTTCATGTGCAAAATAATTGTAAATCCTATGTGCAGTATGCCAAAAAGGTTTTAGAAAATAACAAAATATTCAAATTTCCTCTCCTTGAGTTCCAGTAGATAGAATATTATGCTTCATTTCAGTGAATTGTGCCAAATCTTTAGAGTCAGCCAGCAGTAACTCTCCACCGTAAAAACAAATAATAATGAAAGATCTGGTACTAACAACAGTTCTAATCTATCAGCATGGTGTTAAGCATGCATTGCAACTACATGAGGGTGGTTTAGTTACTGATGATCTCACTTCCTGAGAACTAGCTATGGATAAAGGAATAACAAACCACAGCATTATGTACCAGGTTTTCTAGCACCACCCAGAGATTTGAAGTGGTGCTCCAGGCCTGCTAAATCGAGAAAGGTGAATGATGATTCAAAAAAATAACCTAGGGACAGAATGCAAGACAATGATTTTTCACAGAAAATAAAATAAAAATCAAATAAGTTATACAAAGTTAAGCAAAAAAGTAACCTTTTATGAAAAATAAATGTTTATTGAATTTATCTGTGACAAAGATTTCAGAGCAGTCTTTTCTCAACTTTTTTTTTCTCCCCTGATAAGAAGTTAGACACATTGAAATTAGAATAGGAAGAGAAGAACTTTAAGTATCACTTTCTGTTAAAAGAAGTAAAGGTAGAGTTCTCTTTTTGAGGGTTTGATTCATATTGAACAGGGCATATACGCACTAATGATTGGCAGATTAATTTAGAGAAGATAACAAGGGAAAAAAGCATATAGCTAAAATTCACTTAAGCTTAATTTGCCAATCTTTAAGTCTCCTTAGGGGAAGAAAAGGGACTTCTATTTCTCCAAATTTCAGTACAAGGCACAGATCGCTTATTACAAAGAGCAATTTTTCTTCCTTGTGTCTATTTTAATCTCAGTATTTGGTCATTTCCACCAGACCTACTTTTTGAGGCACACAGCTAGCATTTGCCACAGTAGCTCATATCACAAGATTGACACAGCACAAGCACACCCACATAAACACACACGAACAACAGCAAAGCAGCAGAAGCGAGAAGCTCCAGTGAAGTAGTTACAGAATAAGTCAGCTCCCAAAACAAGCTGTAACTTCTGTTCAGATTTCTCCTTGTTACCTTTTTGCTACACAAGAATGTCACAAACATGCTAGCCTATTATTGCTAGCAATAATAGGACCAAGAGCAAAGAATTCAAACTAGCATACACTGAATCATCCTTCCTTTCAGAAGAAGAAAAGTAAATTCCAACTGACTGGCAGGGAAGGGAAACTGGCGAGCAAAGCAAGCCTCCCTCTTTACCTGTGTTATTAATGCGGTTGTGTAGTGCTCCTCCCCAGGACCACCTGTTTTGCCTTTGTTTTGGCTTCTGGCTTCTTTCAATTGTGCGACGTACAACAGCTTCATGTCGCTCCTTAAGTACAACAGGATAATATATTTGCATACTGTTGGGTTTTTAACTTTATTTTCTCATCAAACCCGCTACCCTCCATCCACGTGGACAAAACCAACTAGGCATCTTACAATCGTGTTTAAGCTTATGTGCTGCCTACTAAGACACACAGACTAGAACAAAACTAAGCAGCAAGTAAGCCATAAATAAGTTAGAACATTAACTAAAATTTTCAAAAGGTAATATCTGTTTAAGTGGCCCTGCCACTACACAAACACATCCTAGTGCTACTTCCCATCTGCTAAACACCAGAAGAGTGGGAGAGACAGGAAACAAAACACCCACAAGGATGAGGTGACTTACACAGGATTACACTGCACGTACTTTGCAGTTTAACTGAGATAAATCAGCCAAGAGCATATTTCATTACACACTCATTTTTGGAAAGGTTTTCTTAGGGCAACTTATGTTTAAATACCCTTAAACTGAATGGCTAAGACTTAACAGATAACCATACGAACCTGACTCAAATTGTTTTTCTGCATGAGTTTGCGCAGTGCCATACACTGTAATCCAGGCGTGCTCAGCTTCACTGCATTTGATTCATAACAGAAGCAGTACCTGTGCAAGTCAGGCTTAAAATCCTTCCACACAGTGTCATGCTGACCATGGCTCACATTGCATTCTTTACATCAGCTCTTGGAGAAAAAGGTTGATAGCACTGTATCTTATGGCAAAAGAAGTTGAAAAGTGTGTTCATGACATTAGTTCTTACCTTCTCTTCTTCTAGTTTCTGCCTTCGCTTTTCCTCTACGGCAGCTCGCCTTCTCTCTTCCTTCAGTCTCTGCTCTTCTAGTTTCTTTCTGCGTTCCTCTAGATGTTTTTCATAATGTTGCCGTGCTCTCTCTTCTCTTTCTAACCAGACGGACTCTCTTGCAGCTGTGAGAAAAATCAGAAATAAAAGTATTAACTTGCTTTATGCAATGAGGTCTTTAATACATTTTGAATAAACAAGGTAAATGGAAAACCTTTTGAACTCATTTTCTTCAGACATACATAATATCCTTATCTCTCCTTATGTCTTAAAATATATCCTGGCCACACATTGATTTCATTTAATCTCAATTTACTTAATATGAATTACCAACAGTTAAATTATTTGAGGATACAGTTTCATGGAAGAAAGGATTTTTTGCTAGCTTAAAATGCCTAAATACTGAAGTCAGATGTTTATGAACAAACTTCTGTTATACAAACTATGATAATTCTCTGTAATATTTTACTGAAAAAAAGACAAAATGAGAGACAAAGCTATCATAACTTTCACCTTTATTGACCAATACAGATGTCTTATCATAGAAATGGGAGGATGACAATTCTAGCACCTGGACCAACAGAAGGAGAGAAGTTACCCACCAAGGAAGTCTAAAGGTAAACATTAATAAATCCACTTCTGCACAGCTTCAAACAAATGTTTCAGAAGACCTAATCAAGACAAATCAAGAAGCCCTACACGAGACCAATTTTTTGCCTTATCATGGTCTGAATTTTCATTATGTTGTAGAACACAGGCTCAAACTGCTGTCCACATGAAACCATTGATGTAGGATACTCGGGATCTCTCGCCACTGCTGCCTTGAAAGCTTTGGGACCCAGAGTGGAATTAGATTTTCCCTTATGCAACATCGTATGTTTGCAGACTAAGTTAGTGCTACCTTCACACAGGAAATGCTCTAGACTCTTACAGCATCCTTTCGTCATAGTGGTACATAAATGAATAAAAAAAGCCAAAAATCCAACAACCTAACACAAAAAACCCCAAACCCAGCGCACACATCCTGTTACCTAGATCCTGAACACAATAAGTAACCCAAACAATGTAGTTGTTCAAAACTGGAATTCAATCAAACCGTTTTGAAGAAGTTTTGAAAAATCCATTCTCTTTGAAAGAGCTGAGAGCATTTAAAAAGCATAATTGCATATATCTCATGAAAATCCAGCTAGCTGTAGCATGTCAGCTTTTAATGAATAGTCACTTATGTACAGACTCTAATGATCATATCAAGACAAGCCACTGTTGTGAGCCACAAGACTTGCACAGATCCTGTGATGAACTGGCTGTTTGGTGCCTGGAATCTGCTTACAATGGCAACCCAGCACGAAAAAGCTCTTTGGTGGTCTACTGAAAATTAAAAAATTAAGAAAAGGGAAAACAAACAAACAAACAAAACCCCAACAGCTTTCTTGACTGATGTCACTGGAATTAATTAATTTGCCTATAAAAGAGATAGAGATTATTCGCTCTTTCTGTTATTGATGTAAATGGTTATACTTTCTCAAGGCACTGTTTGTGGTGATTTCTGTAGGTTTCAATCTGTCACGTTGTTTAGAAAAAGTAATGAAAATAGAATATTTGAACTTTTAAGACTAAATTCAAGAAGAGAAAGGCTGAAAAGATACTTATGTACATGCTTAGTGCTGGTAAGACAATCATAATGCTAGACCTCTGGATAGAACGCTTATCTTCACCTTTCTGCTTCTCAGAGAAGGGATGATAAAAATCACACTTTTGTGATACTGCAAGACAGCTCAGTAACAGAAACACGCATTAGTGATGGATTAACCAAGGCAAATAGAAGTGTTCAGCTGGAATAATTTTTAACAAAAGTAATAGATATGATTCAAAACAAATACAAAAGCTACATCTTTCCATCACCTTTAGGCTACAAGCAAAAGGCAGGAGAACATATGTACTCATCTGCTAACATAAGGAAGTTACTAATTTTATGCTTGCACCAAGTATTTAACAAGCACATGAAAGTACAATTTATGACACATCTGTTTGCTGAAAAAAGTATAATATCTATTTTCATTAATTTAAATTTTCACAGATAGAGAAATATTCCTAACTAGTTTTAATTTTTTTTTTCAAGTCTCAATTCCTACATTTTATCTTATTAGAGAATCAAAGGAGAACATCTGCCTTGTTTTCACTGCTTCCTATATGCACTACTGACATTCTTCTGTGAACTTAAGGGCTCCGTTTTTGTCATCTATAAGGTAGGTATATACAGTGACATAAGTTAGTGTCCTTAGATATATAAGGATATCTTGAGGAAAAATGAGAAGTTTAAAATAACATTTTTATTTCATTCTTATGTCCCTATTTATGAATCTGCAGAAACATTTTCCTGCTAACCCAAACAGAAATGAACGAATTGTCTTGTAGAGTAAAACATTTACTCTTTAGACCTCTGCTCTAAGGCAAAAAAGTAGGGATATTAAGCTCTATTCTGGATACATAGGTGTGCTTCTAGAAGCACAGCATCAAATGCCTTTCTGATAGAAAGAATCAGTAGATGAGCCTACAGGAAACTGAAAATATCTCTAAAAGGGCTTATCAACCTGAAAGAGCAGCCAATTTGAGCATGTGGAAGGGAAGAATACCAACTTTTATGATGGCATCTCCAGGAACTGTGCTAAGAGCTCTGCCTGGTGCTGAGCCAACACTGAACTCCAGTGCGGGTATGGTCCAACAAAAAGGCCCTTTTTTTGGGCCTGAGCGTTTACAGGTTCATGATCCTTCTCTCCCTTGTAATACCTCACATCGTCTGACAACATGCAAGATTCATTCAAGGAAAGTTTGGTCATCATTCAGATAGCTGAATGATCATTTCAGATGCTGAAAGCTTAAATTCCATAGGAACAATTACATTAAAGCTGGAAAGTACAAACAAAAGTCACAGTCTGATCCATTTTCTATTTCATTCCTTACTACAATCAATACATTCGAACACAGTCATGTGATACAAGGACACAAAATTAGAGCATAAAAACAAGATTTAGAAATTGAGCCCTAAACATGCCGTTAAATACCTTCTGCTTGTTTGCAAACTAGCAATTCTGGATTAGATTACAAAACAACATAACTAAGGCTGTGTTTCTGACACTTCCGAAGTGAATAATAGAGCAAGAGAAAACAAGGTCTTTCAAGAAAGAGACACTGCAATATTAAGAGACACGTAAGACTTGAAACCAATTAATTTTACACAGGAATTAACTGATGTAATGTGGAAGACGTCAGCTGCAAACCATGCATGTTTCTTTTTTGGAAATAATTTTGTAGTTTCTTTCTCCAATCACACACACAAAGAACTATTCTTTGCAGGGGTTTTAGGCTGTGAGGGAAGGAGGAGCATGCACGAAGTGTCGCAGCCTTTATTTTCTGTTTACCTATGTGAAGCAAAGAATGTACCCCCAGATTCTCTTCTCTGTCCCTTCACTTCAGTCCTCTTTCTTCTGGTTTACCGCCTATATAAAGGCAGATCAGGCTAGCACCATGCTTTTTCAGCCTGCCTTTTGAATCCACCTCAGATGGACAGCTTATCTGAGCCGAGATCCTACAGTCTTTGTCAAGCTTTCCAGCCTTTATCTTTTCTAACTTTACCGCAATGACCTCAGCAATAGCTTTCTCCTCTGACCGCTTTTTCACCTTTGCTCACTGCCAGCTCTGCACTGAGGCTGTGATTGCCTCCTTGCTGCATTAGCAGTAAAATGGATCGGTGATGCTTTAACCATACCTAAAAATGGGGACATTACACAGAAGTGGCTGACTGAACAAATTAGAAGGTGAACTTCAGAGCTGTAATTAAAGGTGAAGTTAATGTGAGAATCTCTAAGCCAACCTTTTGCCAGTAACCATGCTCTGAGGGACATTCATCATAGATATTTTTAAACTAGTCTTCCTTAAAAATTGTTTTCTTGTCTTATAAACCCTTTTGACATTCAAGTTCTCAAAGGAGATCCCAAAATTATTCATATGCTAGGTTCAGTGATTCCCAGTTTCTGTGGGGCTTCTTTCTATGGAAATGTTGGATAAAGTTCTGCCCCCAAGTGCCAGGGAAGAAAATAGACCAGAAGGAATTTACTCACAGAAAAAAACCTGTAATTTTTATTAATGTTATTATTTTACCAGTGATCACTTTCAAATGAGAGAGGAATCTGCATGATAATTTGATCTTTAAAATATTATTTTAATTCTTATGCATTGTAATTATTAAGAATTTAATGAATTTAGCCAAATTGAAACTCAGACATATTCTAAGAACTAAGATTAATCACTCTTCATTTAAGAAAGCATGCTAAGTCAAAAGGCAGTATTACCATCTTTTGTTCCCAACACCAGAAACTAAATGAACCATGTGTCCTTGTCAGGATCATAATTGTAACTAAAAAAAGATCAGTCTTCAAGCAGGATTAGTGTAGATAAAACATGCACAGAAGTGAGACTTAAAACAGTTTTCTCAAGAATCGGGGACGAAGATACTGCTAAGTAATAACAGGAAAAGTCTTCCTCTTTGCTAGGCCACTACGTAAGGTTACCAGAATGAAACCCATTTAAAAATCCCAGTTATTTTCTTGGTTGAAAAACACATTTTGATTTTTCTTTCCAGTTAGGGAGGACTAGGTCTATGCTCTGGAACCAGAGACTAACTGGCATGGAACAACTTTCACTTCTTCTGCTAAACTTCTACCCTCCAAAATGGTGACACCACTTAATCAGCACATGCAGAGAAAAGCCTATGGACCTTTCCTGACAATTCCCAAACCTTGTCTGGGAATCAGCAAGCAGACAGCTAGTTGGCTGGAGCCAACGCCCTGCCAGGATCCATCATAACAGCTTTATAGCAAGAACAATTAAGTTTTAGCACCAGGGAATGCTCTTCAGCACTGTTATATTTGGCAGTACAGATACAATCAGTACGGCGGACAAGGGTAAAGTCCGCATGATGAATAAGCAGCAGTTTTCAGTAAAATTTTCCAGATTGACCAGGCCATCTACCAGGTTTGCCTTCATGAACAAGTCAGTTCCAATATGTCTGTGTCTCAGCAGCCAGTGCCAGCACCCAGCTGCTCAGCCTGACACATGTAAAGTGCCAAGCTGGAGCCAGAGATGTGATAGCTCCCTTCACTCTGGCCTCTGGGAACAGTCCCATTTGACAGCTCTCACCCTCGCCTACCACTGCCTCTCTTGGGATTTCTGTCTTGCACAATCCAAGAGGGTTAGTCTCACACAGAGGGATCTGACATCTGTATTTTAAAGGACAGATATTAACTTTATGCATAGGTGCTATGGGAAAGAGCGCTAGTGGAAACAGCACAAAAATGAAAACATGGTTACTAAAAAGCAAGTGACAACACTGGAATCACTACTTAGAAAATCAAGTAAGATCACCCTCATAATCCTTTAAAGGTCTGAATGTACATATCAACAATACACACATTACCAAATGGTCAGGAGAATAAAAGGACTGAAGCAAACTGCCCTCTCCCCCCGCAAAACTGATACAACTTTAGTCATGCAAAACGAACTGCGCAGAAAAAAGTCAAAGAATTCATATTTTAGAAGTGTTGGGATGGCATTTCAAAAGCAATGCCTTTCCTACAGTGAAGGAACTAAAACAATCATTCCTTCTTGGTGGTGTGATTTGCTGATTGTGTCCCTGTGTACCTTCTATGTTATCTAAAGAAAGGTCCAAAACAAAACATGAATATACTGAAGGTAAAAGGGGCATTTTTGTAGAAGCTTCTTTAATCTTTTCAATTAGGTGGCGCAATATGATCTTCAAGAAACAGCAGATACCAACAGTCCCAGGACATTTATGCTATATATATATATATATCCAGACAATAAAAATAACAGCATTTCCTACTCTCTAAATTCTCATTTAAAACAAGACCTAGACACCCAAGTGTGCTAAGTAGGATAAGACTGCTAAAATACTATTTCTAGGTGCAAGCAAATCCTCAGGAGTTCAGAGCACACACCAACCTACTTTACCACAGGAAAGCCAAATCTATCACAGCACAGTGAAACTTGAAAAAAATTAAAATTTGAGAGTAAAAAAAAGGAGGAAGAAAAAAAGTATTAAATCAACTATCCTTTAACACCATAATATTGCCCAATACAGAAACATAATCCTTATTAAACTGGTACTCCGCGTGTTCTTAACAGAAGAGTCAAACAATTTAATGATAACAGGACCTCCAAGAGTTCAAACTGCTGAAAGTACAAAACAAAATTACTACCAGCTCTACACCTAGAGAACTGAACACTGTCCTTTCCTTTGTTTTTAGAGCAAAGAATAATTTTACTTGAGGTATGATTCCTCAAGTATCCAAATTCTCAACTTCTGTTTAAAAAGAAGTCTTTGCTAAACCTGACAGATCCCCTGAACCAAAAGGAAAGGAATTAAGTTTAAATCCAACCTAATTCTATTGAAAAAAATTAAAATTCCTTCCTTCAATTGCTTTAATGTTACATGGCTGATGTCCCAGTATTAACAAAATCCAACTCTAATTTTTAGCAAGACATTTATGTAACAATATTATACAACTTAATGTTTAAGAGAGACAGCTTAGGAATTTCTTTGCTGTGGTTTACACAACATGAATGACTGATTATCTAGGTTCTGCACTGAAAAAAAAAGAAAATAAAGTTGCATGCTGTCGTAAAAATCATTGCTTTGCTGCACTGAAACACAAATCTCGAGAGACAGCTCTTAAATCATAGGAGACAAATATACCCATGAAAGTACAATGCAACTTTCAATTTTCTTGTTAGTTTAAAATAATTCTTCAAGCAAGAACACACAATACCCTCATACATCATAAGAGACATGTAGAACTCTCCCACTTGGAAATTAAGGATTCCATGTCAACTTGTAAAAACTCCTGATGTTGCTTTTAAAACATGTCACACAAAATGACAAATAGCTCAACAGAAGTCATGTCCTTCTGGTAACAAATACTCGTTTATCAATAGCTAGAAAAATCAGAGTTGAGGTAAATTGAAGGAAAGCATCCTTCTCTGCATTTGAGTAAATTACATTGTAATTACAACAGGACCAAACCTGAGAAAAAACAAAGACATGGAACCATCATCTGTGAAAAATTAATTAAAATGGACCAGTAACATCCATTTGCTCTGAAACCTGAAGAAACTAAGCCTACACATACCATCAACCTCAACTCGAGGAGCAGCTTTTCAGGGATTAGCAAACATCCTGTCATGTTACCCCTTGAGCAAGCCAAAACTAAAGCTTTCCTTTTCCCCTCCAAAACAATCCTAGTGATTCATGCATGGCTAATGCAATGTTATAAGGTGCTGTAAAGAAGGGAGGATATAAATGCTATCAAGACCTAGGCGACAATTAATCATGGCTCTTCGGGTTAGAAAAAGTAGCATAACTCTGGTTGCAGTTTTAATATAGTTCAATAAACCTTCAGAAGTTAGAAATGGGAAATAAAGAACTTCTCTTTCTCAAGTCCTAAGAACAATTCAGCATTGAAAGAAATCAGAGTAAACATATAAAAAAGAGGAAATACTTGTATTTCCCAACCTTCCAATTACCACAGAACTTTGTGGCAGCTAAACATATAAATGTTGTTCAGAAAGCCACCAATTTGGCTTCACATAATTCTTAATTCTCTCACCACCACACTCAGTATACTGCCCATCAGTAGTCACTTGTTAAGCAGCCTTCACTATTCACTTGTAAGTTATACATACTCAGGCACAGGCAACATAAGATATTGAGCACATCTATTTGACACCTACTAAAAGTCTGACCTGAAAAAAGTGCCCCAAGTTTACATTAAAAAATTCAAACCATACATTGGCAACATATTCTACAATTCTATTTTATGGTATTCAGCATTTTAAGTAGTCTAATATTAATTGGTAAAATATTCTAAAACTTCAAAATTCCATTTACATTTGTGAAGCTCCCTTACAATATTTCAGAATTAAACCTACTTTTCATTCACATTCATAAAACAGGTGAGAGATATCGTACTGATAAACTAAAAGATCTACTTTGAAGATATGATAGTGTATCTAAAATGACTCTATTGCATATATAGCACTATCATTTTGCTGACTGCCCCTAAAAGTAAACTGGCAGTAACACTGCATGCAGATGACAGTCCAGTAAAAACGAACAAGCAAACACCAGAGCGGGACTTACCCAGCTGTTTTTCTCGCTCTTCTCTCCGTTCTCTGGCAAGCCGTTGCCTGTCATCAACCTTTAGTACTGTTGGATGATCTACAAACGGAGAAAGAGGAGTATTAGGCACATAGCATAAAATCAAATACTACCAAACCGAAACCTTTAGGTCTGTTAAAAGTTTGGCTGTTAAAAATGGCTGTTAAACAACTCTAATTATTCTGTCCAAATAGATCATGTTTTCAGAAATCCGTCTTATTAAAAAACCTCAGAAAACTGATCATTAGAACACATTCATATTTTTTAAGATGTAAAATACTTTCAAAGAATAGACTAAGGTGTAACTGTGAATCCCCAGCAAGACTACTGCTTGTGAAAACCCAGGCAGAAGCTTTGCTTTGTTTCCAAGCCTAAAACAACTTGACCTCTACAGGGCATTCTGAAAAAATACTGTTTATTATTCCACAATGTCTCTCCAAAATGCGTCCACAGGAAAATCTATCATAATAAAGCATCGTCTTTCCCTCGATATTGCCTCAGAACAACCAATAAGCCCTATATCATGACACGAGAACCTCAGCACCCAAGCAAAACAGGCTGGATCAAAACACTGATCTGGCTGAGTAGTTCTAAAGTAGTTCTGGCTGAGCCTCTGGAAACAGCATGATATTGATCTCAAAAGATGTTTGTGTGCACATGTGTTAAAAACTCTGGCAAATGCATTAAAGGTGGTGAGGCATCACATGCATGGACTGGTATAACACCAGTCAAGCAAGATGATAGCTTTAACTATTCTTGTAGATTGAAATTTAGCTACATGAGTACTTCACAACCGTCTGCAACTGGCCGCTTGGATCACAGCAGTAAGACTAAGGATAATATGAAAAATCTGTGTCAGAGCTCAGGCTTGGCTTTAAAAATTCAGGTTTGGTTGGAAAAACATCATTTGCTCAATGAAGATTCTGGAAGACAACAAAGTGCTGAACAGCCAGCATCCGACTTCCAGTCTCAGCAATGGAGCTGTTCCAGACAAAGGGAACAAAATCCAAGTTAGCAATTCATCTCAGCATGCTGCCAAAACTAATTTCCTACTCAGCCTGTTCTGTGAAACCTGGAAAGCTCTTAATTTTATGCCTTTTTCAGTAGCACTGAAAAAGTCTGCTTTGCATAAGAACACAACAAACAAAAAACCCACAAAAAATCAAAAAGATTTCTGGGTATAAATAAATGGTCTGATTTATTTTAGTATTGAGGGGAACTTAGTTTTTAGGTATTTTAAGATAAAGAACTACCTACAATACTATCACCATGAAAGTGATAACAAGACAACAAGACAACAGAGCCTTTCCACTATTCAATGTGAATACACGTGTAAGCAACTTGTAAAAACATATAGTCAGCCTACTCGCGTATAGGCTGCATACCTATGAAAAAAGTTGTTAGCAAACAATACAGTGGTTCATAAAGCTGACGTTAAAGTTATTTTTAAAATAAGTCCCTGAAGTAAGGCTGTCCTAGACTAATTTTGAATAGTTATTTGAATTAGATTTTAAAAAAACCCAAAAGTGCATTTAAACCTCTAACAGAAGTTTCTGCATAAGCATGACAGGATTTCTTGGGTGAACCAGCTACCTACACTTTAATTACTCTTGAACTCTAATCAGTGAAAAACTATTACCTCAACAACTGTCAGACTAGAGCCGCAATTAAGAGTGTTAATAGCGATGCAAAGTAACATCTGCAAGCAGAAAACCCATTGCACAGCTGGCAGGGAAGAACCTTCAGACACGACAGCCCCAACGAAAGGCACAACAAGTGAACAAGTCACCAGCAAAGACAAAGGTAATCTGTCACCCAATTACAGGTCAAAACTTTGATGTTGGCTGGCTAGCTCACACTGCTGCCATTTATGACACTATGCTCAGCCGTGCCATGGCAGAGATTTGCCCACTGCATGGTGCACATTAGCACTTGGCTGATGTTCAGCAGTGTGCTGACTCACACGCAGTCCCTTTAGCATGCAGACACAGGTCAAAAGGGTAATAATATTCCTTCTCTCTTGTGACTGGCACACAGATTCACAAAACGTGAATGTATGTAGCATGAGTAATTAGTGCTTGTGGAATAATGCACATTTTCCCTGGAAAACAAGGATTCCCCTTCAAGGGCTGTCAGCAAAGTCAATGTAACATTGAGTTGACAGAAAATGATGAGGCACTGGGGAAAAATGTAGAAACCTGCTTCTTTCAGAATATCCTTCTAGTTGGGTTTTTTTCCCTCCTTTTCTTGAGAAGAGAGATTTCCCTATCGGGGAGAGGAAACAATTCTTCAAAGAGGCAGGAGGGTTACATGGACAGGCAAACTGAAAAGGTCTCCCTTAAGAATTCCTAATTATAAGCAATGGAAGGAATAAAATAAATTTTTAAAGTTGCCCTCTGCCACTCTCTTGGAAGAGATCCAATTATTTTTTCCATATCACACACCTGATAGTGTTCACACAAGAACAGACCCTCTCCCAACACCGCAGGATGTTTAGAACAACCCTAAAGAATGTTCATTATGTTGCAGGCTATGCAGAGAGTGCGTTTTCAGTAACAAGTAATTTTGCATACATTTGGGATCACAAAGAGCTAAATCAATATTCGCACAAAGATGAGGGTAACACCTCTGTAGCAGACCATTATTGCATTTACTCTGCTAGAAGCTGGAGCACGTATTATTTGTGCAAGTCTTACACTGATAAATAAAATGTCTTCTCTAAGGCTTGAAAATGATCCTTCATAGTTTGACTAGAAGTCCAACCTCCAGCATTTGCATTCTGAATCCAGATGTTCCGCTGGCACCCCCAGTGCATAGCTTCAATTGTTTCAAACAGTGGCAAAACAAAAGAGTTCACTGGGACTGCTCCCCATTTTATTTCTCATGTCTCTACTCATTAAAAACCCACCAGGGCAAATACCTGGGGGACTGGCCTTTCTTCTTATTCAGTAGGAATACCAGGACAAACACACAAAGTATTTTGTACTCTCTCTTGCTCATATTCGTCATCAGACCATAAGCTTTAAGTTACTGTGAAGGGAGATGGAAAACATCAGCTGCAACGAATCCTGCAAGAATTTCTCATTTTTTAGCAAAGTAATTGCCAACTGGGCATATGCAAAGCCTAAGAGACAACACTCCAGGAAGACCCACATGCTGCTTTGGAAGTTGCAGTCTGGTTATGCTGCAATATGTGGGAACTCACACTCAACAACCTTTTTCCCTCCAGTTATGTAACAGGCATAGAATTAAGCATTTGTATGATAGGAATGTCTGGAGAATAAATAAGTCATAGTTCTACATAGGAGAAATTAATTTTGTACCTACTGCTGGAAATTAGGCCTCTAAATTACATATGAAAACAGTATATGTCCATATATTTAGAACATTTAGTGTGAGTTCAAAATTCATTTTAATAAGTTAATAGTTAATTTTGAAAAGCTTAGAAGCTGTGAACAGTATTTTGTAGAAACTCAGCAGTGAAACATCAATAGGTTTTTGTCCTCAATTATATTAATGAAGGGAAAAAACAAGTTTTACAAATCTTCTATAGAAATAAGACTCAATAAACTCTTAAGCACAATTGATATTTGTAGAAATTAAGTTCCTAAATTAACAATTGTCATACATACTTTGTACATACGACCAGTTTTTGTGGCTCACACTATCAGCTCCACTCTGCCTTCCCTCGCTCCAGCCCCAAGAATTTTGGCATCCTTTCTACACACCAGCATAGATAAAGGGAACATTGAAACAGCTAGGATGCCCTCCCGAGAAATGAAAACTGGATTAAACTATTGCAGAATAAAGCGAGTATTGAACACTGTCCAAAACAAAGAGCTGTGGAAAGAGGTAATGTTATCTTTATTTTCTCCTCCTTTTCCCACTGCCTATCTGATTGACAGCAGCCGTGATTCCTGTGCTTTGTGCAGGACCCAGTGTGCCTGGCAGAGCATGTGAGGTGTGATCTGAACACAGGCAGACTTGGGATTCCTTCCCTCTGGGGACGTAGGCCAAAGGCATCCCGGTTGGGGATAGAGAAGAATCTGTCAGTACCAAACAGTCACTGAGCTGCCAAGCTGTCAAGAAGTTGAAAGGGGAATGTTACAGTGAGCCTAGTCCTCAGCAACACAAGCACTTCTGCTTTCCCAGGAATCTAAGCAAAATCATTATTAACTCCATACTTTAATCTTGGGTACCTGAATTGCAATGCAAGCAGAATTTAGGTATCTAAGTGCTCTTCCAGATCTTGGTCTAAGCATGCAAGTGGAACAGACACCAAGAACTACCTTAAGCTTTTTACTATGTACATTTTCAATTGTGTAAGCAAACAGTGAATTAAATCCCCACAATGTACCTGTGAGGTATGGCGAAGGAATGAGAAACATCTGCCCACTGCATAGAGCATATTAAAGAATATGGCATGCTTTGTGATAAGTGATGGGATGCCTGAACAGAAGCATTGTAGCTTTATTTATATAAAGCTACAAAGCTTTGCCTGCAGCACATAATTCTCATTCAAGCACAGATGCAAATACAGTAGCTTCTGTTGTCTTTTCTCACTTCCCAACCCTCATTCCTAAGCTATTCTAAAATATAAGTAGATTTTTCTAGTTTTGCTTCTTTGCAAACAATCACAGATTCCAGCCTATCTTAACATGAACAGTCACTGATACCAGTTTTGACTGAAACAATAAGTGAGGTACAAAAGCAACAAACTTTAGAAGTTCCTGTGACAACAGCTGTTTTCCATACACCACTGAGGCAAACAACCTTAAAACATGGAGCATGTGGAATGGTGTACCTGGTTTAGATCCAGCATTGCTTTGTCCTGAAGTGACTTTCTTATCTTGTGTTTCAGAACCTTCAGTTGCTAAAATAAGGAAGAAAAGAAGATATTAATTAACCATTTTACTCAGTAATAGGTCACTCACCTTATTATAATGAAACTTAAATATTGCTGGATTCCCTTCAAAATCAGCGCATTCCAAGATTTCACTTTAGTGCCATTCTACATCATTTTGCATAGAAAAAAAACCCCAAAGGCTACACAGAAAGCACTGAAGCTACAATACAAGTTCCCGATTCAAGCTGAGGAAACAGCCACAAGAAGATTTCATTCTAACAATGTGTTTTAATAAGACTTATAAGATGACTTGCAAATCCCAGATTTCTAAAGGTATGGTACAAGATACTGGTAAAAACTTCTTTACAAATTACTAACACATCCATAATAGAGGACTGAAGAGACAACTATTAATGACATGAATGAAATCTAACCGAAGACATATTCCCAGACTTTTGATCAGGCCCTACCAGCCTAGATCAAGATCTAATTCTGGAGCTCTGAATGCCCTTTCAACAACTCTTTATAAAGAAAAAAAATCCCAGAAGATTCATTACTATTATTCAAATCACAACCATATCCTTGGTTCAGCATCTATCTCTAATTAAAAAACAAGCCAAGGAATCAGATGCCATGATTTTTTCCTCTTACTATTCATCTTTGTATCCAGCAGTTCCACTATAGGAGTGTTTGAGTCCAGAACACACCAATCTGGAAACAGCCTAAAGGCAGACTGTAAGAATTCTAAGAAGCCTTCCACAAACAGCTTGAAAGTATTTGTAAGCAAGGATAAAAAGACAGTTATAAATAAAGCTTAGGGGAGGAAATACACCAATTCATTTGAACAAAAATATCACTAGAAATGAAAGTCGGAAAAAAACCTGATTACTTCAGATTTAAAAGCTAAACAGGCATTACTGTATTAGATCCACTTTAGAAAACATAATTACAAGTTTTCTTCAGAAAGCTCCAAGCAATTTCTAATGCATGTCAGCTTTAACAATACACACTCAGCACTTAGTACCTCAGTGAATTCATTTCCTTCATGGTCTCACGGAAGTCTTTGTTTCCTTGCTTACCTGCTTCCACAGAGGCGTGTTTCAGGATTAATTTAGAGGGTAAAAGGTAGCAGGAAGAACCTGTATGTTACATGTACTGTAACTTTTTTGCAGGGGGAAGGTGGGTGAGGGAAATAGAGAAGTAGTGTTATCAAATGTTTACTGTTCAAGAACAATGTTTTGCCAAGAGCAGTGTTCAAAAATCACATCGTCTCACCAAAAGAATTATGTGAAACTTTAAATAATTGTCAGACACTCCTCTCCCTGACACCTGTATTAAGTCTCTTGCAATCAATAGAAATAACCACTGCTGAACTTAACAAATACTGATTCCAAATGACAATAAGAACTCTAACACCTTAAATGCAGCCCAACACAAGATTTTAGTATTTGCCATTTTAAAGGCCTCATACAAAAGATTAGTTTGACCTATGGGTAGATGGATTGCTTTTTGGCAAGATAATTTGAGCACCACTGAACACTTGCACCACCAGGCTTGGTAGGATCTACCATTATCAAAATCCTTACCTGGTGCTGGAGCAAATCCAGAGAAAGCCAACAGAGTTGGTGCAGGGTCTGGAGCACGAGTGCTGTGAGGAGCAGCTGAGGGAGCTGGCGGTGTTTAGCCTGGAGGAAAGGAGGCTCGGAGGGAATCATATCACTCTCTACAACTGCCTGAAAGGAGCTTGTGGCTAGGTGGGGGTCAGCTTCTTCTCCCAGAACATGAAGCAACACCATGAGAGGAAACAGCCTCAAGTTGCACCAGCGGATTTTTAGACTGGATATTAGGAAAAAATTCTTCCCAAAAGAGTAGTCAGGCATTGGAACAGGCTGCCCAGGGAATCGGTGGAATCACCATCTCTGGAAGTGTTCAAAAACTTGAGGATGTGGCACCTGGGGCCGTGGTTTAGCAGTGAACATGGCAGTGTTAGGTTAACAGTGGGACTTCATTTTAGAGGTCTTTTCCAACTTTAACACTTCTGTGATTCTAAACTTTTTATCTCTTACCTCCCCCTCAAAGTTAAGGTAGTAGTGAAACAAGCTTTTCTCCTGCATGTATCAACCATTTAGAACATTCTCAGAAAAAGTCCCATGGTAACTCAGAGGGGCTACATCACAATTCCCATCAGCCTGGCCTAGGGCATCATATAGAAGAGGAAACTGTCATAAAATAGTAAAAATACTGTTTCTAAGAGTTAGTGAGTACACTGACGTTCTAATAGTGTCAGCACAAGTTTCTTTGCATCTTTCATACTGTGCATGTGCATTATTTTCTTCAAGCATGGGATTATGCCACACTCCATTAACTCCAAAACAGTGGTTTAAATGCCATCCAGAAAATACACTTGCAAAAAAGCCTAGGTACACGAAGTACTACATTTTTCCCACATTTCCTTGTCTAACATTTCCTTGGAATATTTTGTGACACGGTTTGAATACACATTCATATGACCACTCATATGACAAGTGATGAAAAGAACAGATGGCACATCATGAATTTTAACGATGATGGATATCAAATAAGAATTGGCACAAGCATTTAGTAACCAGTGTAGGTGTGTCCCACATAAAATACCTCTTGCTCTAGGATACAAACAGATTAATCAGACAACTAAATATCTAAAATCCACATCTAAATATTGACAACACCGGTTTCAATACCTAACAGATGCCAGAAGAGATATAATTTAACTACCTAATACTTGCTCTGCTGCTTATCTTAAACCACTACCTTTACATAAGGGAATAAAAGTTAAATAAAGAAGTGTTAGAGATGGATAAAATTCTTTGACGCGCAGCTCCTCTCTCTCAGCTCTGCCATTAATATATGGCACAGCATGAAACAGAAAGCTGTACCTCAGCTTCTCTGTGTGGAAAGAGGGGAAAAAATAGGGGGAGGGAAAAGACAAGAAGAGATATATTTATTGCTACTGAATAATACACATTTGTAAATGCTAGGCTTTCAAGTAGAACCAGTTGCAGCACCAAATTCATTATATATACCAGGGGCAGAGCTGAAAGGGATCTATAAGGCTGACTAGTGCTAGGGAGGACCTCTGCAGGCTCAGCTTTTAGTTTTGCTTTGAACCAAGACTTGGACGAAAGTGGCAGATTATTCCTAAAAGAGCAGTTTTGTAATGGACATGAAATCTATGTAAAAATCTTTGATCAGTTCCAATATGTCTGTGCTCGCAATCAGACAAGTTTAATCAATACTTCCATTACCAGATAAGTACAACCTCTAGAAGGACTGACAAGCAATTTCATAGGATGTCACCTTACCCCATGTCTCATACAGCCATTATAATTATAGTCAATTCCTACAGCAGTTAACAATCTCTATACCAATCTCTATACTGGTACCAAAGTTTATTTCCTAAAACGGAAAAAACCCACTTCATAATAGCCAGAACTAATTCAAAAGAGCTGTTCCATGATCAGTATCTGTCAGACAAAAATGCCTTTAATAACCTTACAGTCTAAGGTATTCCTCTTGAAGTAACAAAACCAGCTATCTCCAGCTTGTCCAAAGGAGGCCTATGTGAGCAGAAGTAGGAATTGCTAGCAGTGGGAAGCAAAATAAGTGCAAAGAGAAATTCTATATTAAAAATATTCAAAGTCAAGGAAAAGTCTCATAGAAAACACTGAGAAAGGAGGAAAACTATAATCTTTTACTGCTTCTTTACATGCCAGGTAAGCTCTGGTCAAAGAAGACTGGCCTGAGAGACAATGTAACGCATTCAAAGGGAAAAACTTAGTTAAGAATTAGAGCCCCTGGGACCACATGCTGGAAAGCAGAACAAACAGTCATCCAGAGCCTGGAAAAACCACTGAATGCCGAACATTGAGACGGGTAGCATCACACTGGCATTCTGACAGGCTTTTTTAAAAACACAAGAGCTGTGAAGAATACAAACACTTGTTTGCAGACTGTGGCACATCAAGCATGTTTGCACAATGTGAACTAGCTATTCCCAGTGAGGTGAATGGCAAACCAAAGGCCTCACAGCAAGGCTGAGGAGCTGGAAAGAAGATGCTTAAGCTCTGCTCCATCAAAGAAGGGAATCAGCCACAACACAGAGGCAGTTTGATTTCCAGAAGGTCTCTACCCCCAGAAGTGCAATCCTCAAGAGATTAAATGCAGTGTGAAGCGGGACTTGGGGACCACAAGCAAGAGGTGCTGCTCTGAACTGTGTCAGGGTCAGGATGTGCACAGCAGCCCCCCCAGAACTGCACCCTAGCATGGGGCTGGAAAGGGGACCTGTACAAGGGCTGCACAGCTGTGGATGAGAGCGCAAGCACAGGTGAGCCCCACGCCTGCAGACAGCCATGTGTGCCTGACAGTGCTGTTACACCTCTGGGTAAAGGGTGCTTTGAGCACCCTCCAGTTTCCTGCCCTAATTCTACAAGTCAGAGAGAAGTACTGAGAAGCAGCCATAAGAAAAAAGAAATAGCTAAATCAGAGGAGGAAGGATTACAGGGGAAAAAGAAGAAAATCTAGCTATTCTGTACCTGTCACACATCATCTAATCCCCGTGGTATGACTGAACAGCTACTTTTTTTAGCTGTCAAAGAGTGCCGGGGGTGTGTGTTGAGAGATAGGGAAGGCATCAGAAATGATAGCTGGAACAAACTCAGGCCTCAGTAAAAATGTGCTGCCAATACACAGCAGAGGAAATGCAGCGTTAAATTGGGAAATTTAGAACAGCGCTAACTGGGAATTGATATATTCTTTACTCCTTAGCATCCAGTCCTGCTACCTCCAATTACTTGCTTATGAACAGTGCTCAAAAAAAACCCCAAAAAACCACACCAAACCAAACCAAAGCCTCACTCTTAAATTCACTTGCTTATTTTATATAGCATGTCACACCTGACACGCACAATGTAAAACATGCATAGTTTGAACTACTCAGAATTAAGCAGAGAACAGAGTATTCTCAGTTTGTATAAGTAATAATAAAGAAGTGGGGCTAGTCTAGACAGTTATATCTATCCTCTGGGAACAGTGGCTAGCTAGCATGTCAGTCAACTCAGAGGTATTGCTGTGCTGGGTAGAGTGTGTTGAAAGTGCAGATACAGGTCAGAGTTGACAAAATTTATTCGCTTAAATTCAGAAATACATTAAGACCAAAATCCTGAGTACCTGGCTCAGAATAAGAATATGAGCATTCAGCAACTGGCTGTTCTATTCTAAGGCAACATCACTGAAATTTAAGAATAAAGAGTCTCTTTAATGGCAAAACTGGGTTGTTTATCCTACAAGCAAATTCCTGAGAGCCGTGATCCAGTGGTTGAATACAAGGAAAAGCAGAGTTCAACACAAATTAAAGCTTTTCCACTGCTTGTGACTTTTGCCTCTTCTTATATCCATAGTTTATGAATGAGACTGTTAAAACTACTCTCCATATTTACAGTAAAAATATATTTCACAAGTCTTTAGAGTTTCATATTCTTTTTGTTATCATCTATATATATTTAGATAAACAGTACACTAAGTAATATTTTAATGCAATTTATTGTTTTAGAGTTAAGTAATGCATTCATTCCATATTTGCACCCCATACTTATCTTGCATTTTAAAATTGCAAGCTTGGGAACAAAGGACAGTAATCTCTCCAGAGAAAAATAGGTCTCAAAGTTCTATGGCTGGCCAAAAATTACCAAGATGCATGCAGTATAGCTGATACATAAAAAGGTAAAAACCAAGCATCTGGATGTTTAATTTTAAAATCTTCAGAGTAAGTCAGGACAAAATTGTGATCTGCTCTCTTCTTCAGAAGTGTCGGGGAGAATAAGTTTTAAAGAATCCCATTTAAAAATTTACTTATTAGAGAGTTGTTTTCAAAATCCACTTGTCAATAATGACTCAAACTTCCCCTCAAGAAGAGCTTGGGGTGAGTATTGGCCTGGCACCCTGTTCCAGCACAGCTGGAGACAATGTTTTCTGGTGCTGCTGCACTGTACTGAACATTGGACAGACCAAATTTCTTATGCTGCTGCTTCCACCATCTGTGTCTCAGCTGAACACTAAGTCAATGCTACTCCTCGCTGTCACAGCATAAGCACACTGGAGGCCTAATCTTGTTCACGGCCTGATACGCTTTTCGGAAGATTATTATAAAACAGTGCTTTGAGTGAACCAAAATTGTACTGCCACCAGCATTGGCTTTGCTTTTGTAAAATCCTGTGCATGCAAACACAACCGTTACCAAAGTCAAGTCCTTCAAAAACAAGACAGGAAGGAAATTCTCACCTTAAATTACCACATGCTACAATGTGTCCCTGCTGTGAGGCTTGGAGATGGACTAGAGACCCAACCACAACAGTATGAACATAAAAACAAACCATCTCCTTCTCTGATCACCAAAATGCATTTGTACATACTGCACAGATGAGCTGTGTCCAAGACAGTTACTCTCACACTTAAACCGTGCAGGAGCACAGGAACTAAGCATCAGCATTTCATCAATATAAAACATCTCCTCCTTTTCTCTCCTTCTGCAACAACTTAAAACTTCCCTTCTATGCAGGAAGTAATAAATGGGGCCCTGTGGGTTGCTGCTGGCCTCCAGAGAGTAAGCAGCCTGACAGCAGTCAGCTCCTATCCATAGACCATTTTGAAGCAACCTTCATCTTTTAAAGCCCTGGCCACAGAGCACCTCCTGTGTAGCAGATGTGCTGTTCTGGTAGTTGGCAGATGCTCCCTGAGCAGTGTTTGAGGACAGGAGCAAAAGGGAAAGAAACCCCTGCTCACATTCACTATGGACACAGAGCTTCCTGGTGCTTCCAGGAAGGTTCAGAGACCGGGTCTGTAGGGAGGTCAACAGACAGGCTCAGGGCAGTAGCTGAGGGTGAGCTCAGATACTATGATTTTTATTTAGCACAACAGGATGGGAAACAAGGGAAATATCTCTGGAGACTGGAGGACTGTAGGACTTAGCAATAGGTTGCAGGAGGGACAAGGAGAGGCGCAACATCAACATGCATTTTGCAGAAGCCTGCTCACAAGGGATGCAAACTTTCTAGGGAATGGGGAAACCAAGACACTGTTGGTGCACTGCCCTTCTTTGAGGTTAATCCTTTGGGGAAGAGCACACAGATAGGAACAGAACTGAAGCAACAGGTTGGAAACTCTACACATACACTGTCCACACTCCATTCCACCCAAAAAACCCCAAGCCCTCTTGAAAGCACTGAGCATCAGGTTCAAAGGAGATGCTAGAAAGACTTCTCTAACACAGCTACCACTTCAGAAGAAAAATAGAAACACATCAAAAACAACTCCTTCAGGCTTCTTAATTTAAATTCTTCAGACAACTCTTGGCAGGATGAGTAGGGCTATACCACTAAATCAAAATATTTTTGTAACAAATTTTTGTTCTAATTAATAGTATTGATAAAATTATTTCTAGATATTTACAAGGTTTTGTCAACTACTATAGCAGTGAGGCAGAAAGAACTGCAAGAATTCTTCAGAAGGCTTGGATTTAATGCACTCCAGTGTTTTAAAACCAAAATCTAGATTTCTGTTTTGAAACAGTAAAGACGTGCCTAATTTTGGTTAGATGTCAACACTCTGATTGTCTTGTTAAGTGAAGTAGGTTGAAGGGATTTCTGAGGAAACTAAGGTGAAGCAAGAGTACTTCTAGACTATAGACCAGTTTGCTATTTTTAATGCAGGTATTACAAGTCTTCACATTTCCAGATTAAAAACTTTTTGAAATCTCCATCATTAACAAATGGAAAACGCCTGTTCTTTTACAGCCTAAACACCAGTACTTACAGAGCACATTTGCGAGTTAGAGGTTTGAGTCAGAAGAGTTACAGAATATCTGTGTTTCATTTCTGTTCACTGAAACATGAAAGCAAAGTTCAAGCCTATTAATTAATTTTATATTAAAATATCTTCAATTCTTAAAAGCTCAATGCTTTAGTACATCTTTTTGTACTTCCAAGAGTGTGGAACTTACCTGTCTGGTTTGCAAATATAAATAAATTATATGACACCAAGCTGCAGTGACCGTACCAGTTCTTTTTGCTCTGGCACTTACAGAAGTCTACCATCAGAGTTGCCAAACAAAGCAGTGTTACCAGTGTTCCTCATCTCTAATGTCCTGGCTGAGCGAAGGAAGGTGAAAACTCACCAGCATTAGTGTTTACTACTCATGGAATCGTATAAAAGTTGCCATTGTTTTCATCATATTGTAGACTAGAAAGATAAACAGATTATTTAAAACTGTCATACCTAATTCAGCACTCAACTGTAAAACACTAAAACCAGAAGCATAAACAAATTTCTTTGGAAACAATCCACAGACATAAATCCAGATGATACGACTGGCTGTAGGGAGAGGGTCAACTTTTTTTTTTTTTTTAAAGATTAAACTTGTGTAACTGCTCCATTGGGAGATGCATATTTTTAAAAGATTAATTTTGGCTGACTATGTCAGCTTTAAAAAGCATTGTATCCTAAAATATTAAATAATGTAGAAGATACCAAACTAAGTGCCTTGGTAGGGAGATTCTTAGAATCTCTTAAGGATGATAAAGGGAACACAGTATCTGTAATGGCACTTTTAAAAAAGCTGACACTCATATCCTCTGGATAATTATATTGCATCATCTTATAAAAGGATATAAAATATAAAACAATATAAATATTGTTTTATAATATAAAACAAGGATATTAACATCAAAGGATCCCCGGAAAAAAAGTCCCTGTTTTCTGCTGAAAAAGCCTGTGCTATGAAGCTAGGTCTGCAGTTGACCAGAAGGCTAGCAAGCTCACCCAGAAGCAGATGAGATACGTGAATAGAAGCTTTTTAATTACACATCACCAAAATAAAAGCTGAAATACCACTGCCTGAGGGCATGCAGGACAACCTCAGCTCTAGACAGCCAGCAATTTGTGCTGTGCAGCCTGTCTTAGGCCATGTGCTCTTCAAACACCAAAAGAAGGCAAGGTGCAAGATGCAGTGATTTATTTGTGAGACTGTTAAACAAGAGCAAACACTTTCAGCCAAGGTGCAAGAGTACCAGCTGCTTCTCCTCCTCAGATTTCTCACTGCTGCAGGCAGCATTCGCTACCCTGATGTCAGACAGATTCCCATACCCAGGATCAATGTCAGTGTATTGCTGCAGTAGCTGTACATGGAAGGTCACCTCAGAGATTATGAAATGGAGCACCTGTACAATTTTCTAGATGAAAAACTCTTCTGGACTTCAAGTAGAGATCATTCTCCAAACAATGAGGTAATTCCTGTGAGTAATTCCAAGTCACAATGAAGCTTACACCTACTGCTGAGAAATGGAGAATTGGGCACAGACCAGCCTGCTTTCTATAGCACACCGATTCCAAGGTGAGATTGCTTGAAGTGCAGAAAGCAACCTGAGTATCCCACTATTTGATATCCTCACTCAGAGGGCACAATGATCAAAGCATATTGCAGCCTGTGAGTGTTAGTGAGATAGCAACTGCAGCAAAGTGAGTGTGGGCATGGAGAGATGGGGAAAATGGATACTTTGCTTTACATTGCTCTATTGAGCAATTTGATCTTAAGATACAGTAATTTTTGAAAACAATGCAATCTCTTTGGTCTCAGCTTTGCAACAAGAGGACAATCACTTCTCCCCACCAAAGTAAAATAAAATTGAACATTCTCTTGATGCAATACATATTTTTAATTTAAATGAGTATGTCACAAAATTAACTATATCTACTGATTAATTTAGGATACTCCCAGTAACACAGAGCTTTCCAGACCAACACAGTGCTTTCTTCCTGCCACCCCACTGAAATACACAAGTCACCAAATCTGTGCTGAACTCAGTGCATACCCATGCTTTGCACTATGATTTCAACTCTCCTGACTTAGCTCCATGTGCACTGAAGTTTATAGTTACCATCCCAGTGACTTCATGTTTTAGACAGAGTAGACTCATAATGGTGGTACTGCTGCCACCACAAAATCACAGAATGAATCACAGAATTGTTTGAGTTGGCAGGGACCTTAAAGATCGTGTAGTTCCAACCCCCTACTGTGGGCAGGAACACCCTCCACTAGAGATCAGGTTGCAAAAAAGCCCCATCCAACCTGGCCTTGGACACTTCCAAGAATGAGGCATCCACAGCTCCCTGGGCAACCTGTTACAGTGCCTCACCATCCTCATGGTGAAGAATTTCTTCATACATGGCAGCATACTCATCATTCAAAAGCAAGGCACTACTGTTTTTCTTTGTCACAGCAATTAATTCCTTTCTACAGTAACCAAGTGATTCTGTTGCCCTGTGGGAACACCCCCACATAGGCACACCATTTTCAGGTGCAGTCTCAGTGTGCCCTGTGTGAGAACAAACACGTGTTATCTTCACCGACATCCGAATGCTGAGCCTTGCCCTTGCCAGGTGAGCCTTAGACCATGGAAACAAACGAGGTTTTAGAACTGCTTTTTTCCATAGGGAGAAAATTCAGATAGGTTACTGGTTTTCTGGGCATTATAGAAAAGAGACAGATTTCAGTAGCTTTTTTTTTGCTTTAATAATCTCTCTCTGCTGTGTGTGCAGCTGCAGGCATACTCTAAAACTAGGGCGCTTCTAGCATTTCACACACACACACAAGAGCAGCTGCAAGAGGCATAAGACACTTAACGAATGAAGTGATATGAACTTTTTAAGCATAAGAAAGTTCAAAAATAGAACTATTCTCCTTTAAAGCCTTCTTTCTTTGGTTATTCTGCACTGCCACCTTACACAACTATAAAAGTGAGACTACAACGCAGTTCTCCCACTGCATTACTTTTAGAATACATTTACCATCTCCCTGACCTTCTGAGTACCTCAAACCACTTTCTTTCTACAAAGCTTCAACCAACAGTACAGCAGCTCTCAGTGGATTCCAAGTTACTAGCCTGCCACAGAAATGACAATTCCCTCACTACCCATCCCTATTAAAAGACACCTACAATAAAGCTTAAGAGAAATCCATTATCCAAGATTTCCCCTCCTCTGCTTTCAATTTAAACTCAGAATCACTGTATCTGCTGAACTAAGTGAACTCCTGGCCTTCATCCCATTTAATTGCTTTAAAGCATCTTCAGTCTTATCCTTTTGCGTCTATGAAGAAGATTGGGTTGCAAGAATAACTTTGTTCAATTACCTCATTTGGGAGAGAATAAATGGGCACTCATCACAAGAAGAGAAACAGGATAATTTCAACCCAGCCTATTGATTTAGCGGCTATTTTCCTCTTAGAGTCAGCCATAATAGAAGCACATTTGCACAAACAGACAAGTGACTTTAGACTGAAAGTGTTTCATGCCCATTGTGGTTTAGTTTCGCAGGACAACTCCCAAGAAACTGCTCTGCACAGGCCCTGACAACTGCCTTTGGTGAGATCTTATCAAATCTTTTACCAGAGAATGAGTAAAAATAAGGATGTTCAAAACACAAGAAGAGAGGATAGTGGGGAAAAGAAGACGTATTATTTAATGCTAACAGTCTAAGGCAGTTACTGCTCCATGCAAAGGAACATGGGGTAAAATTTACTATAATTGGCTATAGAAGCTACAGAGTCTTCTGGAAGATTCGGCTTCTAAATAAAATAATGAAGTAGCACAACCTTGTTTACTAAGGAAAAGTTTATTGCCACGTGGGTTTCATCTCCTGAGCTGGCACCCTGAACTGAATGTGGAAGAGCCGTGTCAACACCAGACTCCACCACAGGAGCTTGACTTGGCTGAAAAGCCAAGTTAAGCGTTACACTGAGATAGCTACGCTGCTCCTGGTACCTGATTATCTTCACACAACAACACTTTAGGCCACTTAGATTTATGCCTGGCACATTTGCTGGGATTTCTCTTCCAGAGAGATAAACTCTAGACTACCTAAAAGTTAGTGGGATCAATACAAGTAATACAGGTAATCATTTCACTGCTGCACGTTTTCTTGGGCAAAGTTCCCTGCAGCTCAAATTTTGCGGAGATGTTCAGAGTCCTCCTTCCAGCCTCAGAAAAATAAAACATGAATAATGCCTACAAAGTTGCTGTGGCAACAACCACCTCTCAACTAAAGACAGCAGGAAGATTCACAGAAGCCGGGCTTTGTTTATATAACCTACTCTGTACAGACAATTATTTCCGAAACAGTTAAAACTACAAAGACTCCATGCTATTATTTAGCAGTTGAGTTCCTGGATGCACACGTTCAAGCCATTACTGTAATTCAGAGTAATCTTGCCTGAGGAAAACAGGCAGTTTTCTGGTAGCCTGCCTCTGCCTCGCTGGAAGGGATGCTGTAACTACTCAGAGCAAGTGCAACACTCCATCTGCTGTTTCTTCTCCTGTTCTTTATATAAAAGCTATGTCCTATGACTGCAAGCTAAATAAAACAAGCATTTATTGTGGTGCAAAATGCATACACACAGAAACAGTGAAGCAAAAAGGAATGTTTCCTACCATTGCTGAGCAGGGAACAGAGCTGAAACACTGACTTAAGAAAATATATTTCTGTTGCATGACTTATCCTTAATCACTTCAATCACTGTCAAAAATAAAAGCTGTGCCAGGCCTACACTATCATATTTAAGGAAGCAAAAGACAAATACAGCCAACAGCAACCATGAGCTCAACAAGATTCTCAAGACACCACTTACTGGAAAAGTTGTGTTTCAAAGTAAACATCATAGGAAACTGGAAAATTTATTTTCTATTCAGGGAGCCGTTCTTTACTGCTGTCCAGCTGTCGGGAAATAGAGCTTCCTGAGGAGCTACATATTGCTTGGCATAAAGGCAGCAGATTCTAATTGCTAATTACAACACTCCATGCACAGAACTGAGTCTGCACAAACAATCTTAATAATTCCTGAGCTCCATGTATTTGGAAAAATTATAATAAATGAATATGTGTTTAGAAAGTCAAAGATATATATTTCAAGAGGAAGGTACTTACAGGCAATCTTTAAATAACACGAACAGTTACTTATAAAAAGTCTTTATTATGAATATATCAAATGGTTACTAGAGCTCTCTGCCCTTTATGTTAGAAGAATAATTTATCACCAAAATTCATCACCAAAACCAAAGCATATTTTTTACCCAGGTTCTCTCTTGGACCTGATGCTGAGTGTCACACTACTAAAAAGTGCATCTTGTCTTTATACACTGCCACCCCACACTCTCCACGCAAACCCACCACCTGCAGAAGTCTTTTAAAACATCAAAACGTGTTTCTCTATGGAATCTCCATGGGCAGTTGATTTCTTTAAGACACAGACCGCTCTATTGGCACCACAAACATTTGCCCTACGTCCACTACTACAACAGTTCTTCATACATCATAAAAGCATAAAACATTCCAAGTCCATGAAAGTTCTCCTTTAGTTCCTTAAGCACTGGTGTCATTGGCTTTCCAAGCAATTGCTTGTTACTGCTCTTGGTGACTGCATTGCCGGACTGCCATAATTTGCAGTTCTTAGGCCTTTGGATACATAAATTTCACTTTTTGCCCGTCTACAGTCTTCAGAGAAACCTGTTGTCTCTGACTGACTCGCTTTTATGCATGTTCCACAATTTCAAAGCCAGTCTGAGAGGATCCAGTCATATTCAAGCTATAATAACCACTGAAAATTAAGTCTTCTGAAGAAAAACCACATGTAGGAATGGGTTGCTACACAAAATTAATCAAACCCAACATTTCTTAGTCTGTTTTAGTAACAGGAGCAACAAAAATCTTTCCTTACCCCCTTCCACTGCTTTTAGTTCTCTATATATATATAGGTAGTCTGTGTATCTAACAAATCAAATAGGGTGTTAAAAAAATGTATTATTGTCATTGTATTTGATGCCTTAGTTACCTGGGGAAAATCCACCAAGGTGCTGTTTGGATTGTGGCTAACAGGCAAAACATAGAATAAATGTTAAAGTTGTTGCCTTGCTTTTCTGCTCTAATTTTTAATTGGTTTATAATGATGACACAACAGAATCTGCAATGTAAAACATCCAACTAAGCACAGCAACATGCTATAATCAAAAGAAATCTATTTAACACCAAGCTTTAAGGTATTATTTTATACTAAAATCCTCCAGTGTTCAGTATTTTGGAACAAATGCCTCTCATTTTTAATACAAACGTGCACAAATCTTTAATACAAACATGTGCTTTAGGACTGTTTCTAGTAACAAAACTACAAACTCTCTGAAGATACTTGAAATTTCCATTAAGCTATATCATCATGACCTCAGGTATGCAGTGCTACTGAGATACATCAAAGCCTGACTTAATTCACAGTTATTTAGCCTTACTGATGAGAGGGCTATTAATTTCCAAGAACACAATCACATGCTTAATTATTTGATAGTATGTCATGTATAACTTGTATTAAAACAAGTTGCAGGGTCAAATTTCACACTGAGATTTCCTAACTTTTCAGTGCTTAGACTTGAAACCCTAAAAGTTAACCAAAAACTTGCATAATACACTGACATATATCAGTCACCTAAATTTACAAACATACAAGCATTACAAATAGGTAACTTCACATACCAGCAAAATTCCTTTCCACTAGCTGCCTTCCTGTTCCTCTCATCCTATTGAACAACATCTTCGGCCCCCTTCCACATCTTACTTCCCCCTCCATGGCTCCTCAACCTCTTTCTCTTGTTCCTGAAGCTGCTACACTGCAACTCTCTTCTCCTGCCTTTCTCCTTTTTTACCCCTGTAGTTCTCTGGGCAGCATTGTTCTAACTCAAACGTCTCCTCATGCCCACCCCTCCCTAGAGGTCCACATCACTTTTCCTGCAAACCCAAGCAGCAGGCATCTGGGCAGCACAGGAGAAAAGCAAGCCTCTACACTCCTAGTTGGTGCACCTGGTGCCAAAGCTGCCAGCAGAGACTGGGACTTTTTCCCTGGCTGCTTCCCCTCCGACCCCAGAGCTCCAAGGAGGACCATGCTCAACTCGTTCAGTAGGGATCGTGAATAATTTGAACATTGATTAGCCCAAAGCATTTGAGAGGAAAAGCTGCTGCCTCAGTTCAGCCAAAAATCCTGGACAGAAATATAACACTCAAATGCTGAATGCATCCCTGACAGCCATGAGTTAACTGTGACTTTTTATGTCACTAAAATGGCTTTTCATAGGGTCAGGAGGAGGCATAGCTCTAAAACCAAATTCATACCGTTTCCAGTTTCAAATCTTTTCATTAAAGCATAGTGGCCTTAAGCCATCCCTTGAGACTGATATTAAGATTTTTTTCTTTCAAGAAGCAGAAGTCCCTATTGCTTTCCCACATCTCATTCTTTAGCAATTGGTCCATTTGCAGAAGATGAACAAAATAAAAAGGAGGGAGAGAACCTGGCAAAAGAAAAATAGAGGCCAAACTATTTAAATCTATCAAAGTTGTAAATAGATTGAAAAAGGACTCTTTAAATGGGAAATGTTATGCAACCTTTATTATTTGCCATCTGCCTTGTAAAACTCGAATTAAGCATGAGAAGGTAAAATTCTCACTTATTTTATTATGCAAAACATCTTGATTTTACAACATCACTGAAATGCTGCATGGAATTACAGCTCTTTAATATAATAAAGTGCCTTTCTCTTTATTGTGGATTGAGAAAACAAAGAATTTAGACCTCTAAGCCACATACTTCATGGCAGCAGCCTAGCCTTGACAGATGTACTAACAAAGATGAAGGATTACAATCACTCTGATAGCAAAGCTAAACATATAATTTCATGAAAGATCTTTGAATTTGATGCTAGAAACAATGAGGACTTGTTAACAATATTTTATATATCATTTTATAACATTTTTTATATATTTTGGGTCCCTGCCTTTAAAGAGTAAATGTTTTAGAAGATTTGCTAGACTAAACCATAGTGTACCAAGTATACCTCTAGATTATTTTGGTTTAGACCATGTTCTTGGTTCTGTTGCTTTTTTTTGGTCAACTGAAAGAGAGAAAAAATGCACTGTCTCATTAAGGTGTTTATTGCAACTGACTTACGTCAGTGCAATACTTCAAAGTCAACCTATGCTCTATAACGCACATCAAATATTCCACTTCAGCACAAAAAAATGAAGCCTCACAAAAATATATGCATTACATAAATAGTGAAAAAGGAGAAAATGGATGAGCACCATAATGCTGCAATCATAGTATTTGACTCTATGCAGAAATGCATTCTTCACCATATCCGAGTTATATTTCTGAAAGTCGGGGCAGCCCATGCTGGATGCAGGTCCAGTAACTTCAGACAGGCTGACCACATCTCCCTTCTTTGCCTCGAACAGGGGAAGTGGGGATGGAAAAGTGCTCAAGACTGCTTCATCTTCAGGCAAGTCTCAAGGACTGTCCTCCAGCCCTTCCCTTTGCTCACAGAGACAGTGCTTGGGAGGCTGGTTGCCATTAAGTTTTCTTGTGTGCAACCACCGAACAGAACTGGCTCCATACCAACAATGCAATGGTTCCTACAAATTACCTGCAGGATCCCCACACTTCCCTTCCAGGCTAGACTAAATTATAACCACAAAATTTTTGCTTATATGACAGACACACACCAGGTTTTGTTGCACAAAACTTGGGGCCACATAGATCAGTTACTGCTGGCATCAGGCTGGTCCCAAGTGTTTCCTGGGCTCCCTATATTGCACTGTGGAAGTTATTTTTAGGATGCAAATGGACTTATCTAAAAGGTTATTCTTTAAGCCTTGCCCATGTGGATGGCCATTCCACAGGGTGTCAGAACTCATCAAACCTGCTTCAATCCTTCATAAATTATTTTTGTGGGTAGTGAGTAGCTCACCACTAGTGAAGTTCCAAGACTACAAGATTATTGAAGCTCTATGGAATGTGACTAAAACAACATAATGCATGTCCACCTTACTGGTTTATCTTCCTTCAACACAATGACTGTTTCAAAGTCAATCACTTTGAAGCATGATGCTGTCGTGTAAGAGATCACTTTGCTCCACAGCCCCCTGATCAGCACAGCCAAGCAGAACATCACTGACCAGGTTCTGAACAATTAGGATTCATATTACAGCTACACAATAGAGGACACAATAACAAGATGCACTCTGTTTCTGTCCAAAACACTTTAAAATGTTACTTCCAACAACCGGAGTGCCAACTAACTTATTTTCGTTAGTGCTTACTTATTGCTGTGCCAGCTCTGCAATTAAACAAAAACAAACTTGTCAGCACTTTTTGCTTCCAACAAGCACTTCTCCTGCTTTTAATGGAAGATCAATGCCAAAAGCTGATGCAACTAGAGACAAACACTCTGCAAAACCAAGGTTTGCCAGACAGGATTTTAAAGGTGCCCTCAACCTTTTCATCCCCTACCATTTCTTGTCTGTGAGCAGCAGGTCCAGCAGAGCGTGACTCCTAGTCAGTTCACTGATCACCTGCATCAAGAATTGGTTTGGGATGTGTTAAATTAGTCTCCTGGTTTCTAGCACCCAGCTGCTTTTCCTTTCCAGAACACTGTTTAAGAGACATCCATGAGTACTACAGCCTACGACTGAGGCTCTCTCCAGCTACCTAATGGCAGCAGCACCAATATTCCTACTGGCTTGTCACCTGCCCCAGGCCAAGCTCCAGTCATTCAAACTATTCCTTTCTAGAGAGCACAATCCCTCCTCTTTAGACGCTGAGACTCGCTCAGTTGGTGAGAACATGGTGCTAAAAACACCGAGGTTGTGGGTTTAATCCCTCTATGGGACATTCACTTAAAAGTTGGACTTGATGATCCTTGTGGGTCCTTTCCAACTCAGAATATTCTGTGATCGGTGACCTGTCCACTCTCTTTTTTCTCTTTTCGCCCAGTAAAGGGCCTGAAATACCTCTCGTGGCTCTTCAGCTGACAAGTCCCATGCTATGCACGGCCTGACAACAAGCCTGGGGGTGGATTCTCTCACAAGCTGAGTGTTTGCTCTGCTGTCCATAGTCTGCTTTGCAGCACAGATCACAACAGATAAGTATCATACCTTTTAAATAGCTTTGTTTGGGAGTATGTTTGAAGGGGATCAAGAGCAGTTTTATTTTAAGGCCCAGAAAGCAGAAAAATAGATTCTGAAAAAAATTTAAGCAACAAATATACAAGATCTTCTGTCTAACAACACTGTAAAGCTGAATATGATTTTTTAATGTTAAAAACAGACATGTGATCTTCAGAGAGGTCTCAGGAACAGAGTGATTGGGAACTGATTGCAGCCATCACAATAAGATAAATTATTATTCTTCTCAGTGTTCTTACACAATACAGACTATTTTGGACGGGAATTAGGCTGCCTGTAAAGCATACAAAGCATCCTAACCACCATAACTCTTCAACAGACTGATTTTTTTTTAACTATTTATCAAGAGAATCACCATTCTTTGCCAATTTTTGAACATTCACACAGCTTTATAAATCTGTCAGATCTTTGGAGAGATCTTTCCTTGGCATTTCTACACCACCTTGAACAACAGCACCTGATTCAAGACAGCAACACATCAGTGCCACTCTGCAAAGCCAGAGAGAAAGAGCCTTACCATCTATTTTTAAAGTTCCAAAATTCACTAACAAAAACCAACGCCAAACCCACACATTTTCAAACTACACAAATGAACAGTAATTAGTGTCACAGTGAACTGACACTCACACCTGCATAATTAGCAGTAGGTAGTCCTAGCTGTCATCTCCTCCTACCCTTCTGCAAATTAAGAGCAGTCTAAATTTAGCTATACAAACCTCCTGCTATTGCTACATCTACATGGGGAAGCAACTACAAGTATGTATATTCCTATATATATTTAAGTTAATTTGAGATAGTATCAAGAAAAGAGATTAATTTGCACCCTGTATAGAGGGTTTATTTTGTCTCCATTTGACTTTATTTTGATGACACTAACAGTCTCACAAACCAATGAGAGTTGATCCTGAGTTGGGAGTTCGAAACCTTTTTCCTGAATTCTGTTGATAAATAATGTGAAACAATAATATGTATTAAGTTGTTCTAGCTTTTATTAATTTCTGGTAAGCTAGGAAAAGATTATTTTTATTTTGGTAGAAGACTAGACCTATGCAATTAGATTGTGCTAAACATGCAATTTGTTTGCACTTGCAGAATGTGTATCACTTCATTCTTCCACTCATAGCTGTGCTCAATGTATACCGGAATAACGTACTGTGGTTTCAAAACCAAAACAATTATCATTCTACCTCAAAAAAACAGAAGTTATATTGAAGAGGACAGACTACTTGTCAACTTCTTATTTGGAAGAAAATCAGGTAACGTGCTGAGTTACATGTAGCAGTGAATATAATTATTTGGGAAGATCATTCTGATAACATTGTAAAAGTAAAAAAAAAAAAATAGGGTTGCAAATTATCTTCCCCTCGGAAGAATTAATGTTATATTTAGATGACATGAATTTGTCTGTGATGGTCTCAGATCTCTGCTAGAACAATAATCTTCTATGGACGTTCCAAAGAAATCTCTTAAAGACATTCTAGTGAGTCATCTGGTCAGGAGCTAAAGAACACTGGCTGGCTTTGGAAACTGTTCTTCCTCAACATCTAATCTGAGATTAGATACTGTAATGATTAAGAGACTGTAAGCAACCTGGGAGAAGGACACTGTACTCCAAGTAGTTCATGCATCACACGGTGCTACTGTGAGTCAGGCTATACATCTTCAGTAGGAAGTTAAATAACATATTTGCATATGTTAAAAACTTCTTTGCACAGTAGCAGTAGTCGAAGCTCCTACCCTATAAGCACTTCCTCCCATGCAGAAGATCTACAACCCTTCCTTAAGCCAAGAGACCACTATGCATAAATTTAAGCTCATTCAGACTCTTCACCAGAGATGGATGTGAACTGACTGACAAATCCCTAACTGCTACAGAACAGACTCTTACTCTAGGTCTGTATGACAAAATGGGAAAGTAAGGCAAGTTACAGGCACAGAAAGAACAGAAAACAACTAGATTCCTCTGAGCTAAGTACAAATCAGAAGGAACCATACTAGTTGAGTGGAAAGAAAATACCTCTCCAATTCCAATACTATCATCCAGAAAGTCTTAAATATGGCCCAGATTCACCAGTGTCTAATTGCTACTATAAGACAAGTCACCATTTCCTCCCAGAAAAGCTCTTAAAACAAGTCTTATGAGAGCTTAGTTTCCTAAGCACATGAAACAGTGGACAAATAATAAACTACAGTTACATGTATGGTTTTTTGTATTTATTCATAAAACTACTTTTGGAGGTATCCTGTATTGTTTTTAAGAGATACGTTGCGTGCCTGATGAGGTCTGAAGCTTACTGTGTCCCACAGACCACCAGCTATTAACAATTCCTACCACAAAACATTCCGAACACAAAAAAGTGCTCACGAGATTCCTTCTCTACCTCGTGAAGCCCTTAATCCTTCCCATGAAGATACGACAGCCCCTTCCCCTACAGCTGCAGCAGCCCGAGGCGGCTCGGGCTCTTCCTGTTAAGAGATGGCCACCCAGCCAACTGCAGATAATTCTGCACCACCAAAGGCAGCACACCACCTAAACTCACTGTAACAAACCAGACGACCCACGTTGTCATGCTCCACCCTGCCCTTAAAAGCAAACGGTGGAAAATATTTTGCATTTGTATGCCTCTTCTTCCTTTTGTCTAAACCATGCAAGTGACCTGAAATAATAAGCATGGGCTGATTAATTACTGCATGTTTTCCCTTATGCAGAGCTGAAAGGGGTAAAAGCAAAGGGTGACATTGCGAATAACACTAAACGCTCCTGTTTTTAAGCAGCCACCTTGTTCAATGAACCACACACAAACCAAGAAAAGGTTCTTTTTACTACATGTGCTCAGGCTTAAATGGACCAGTTTAGAAATAGTCACTGAACTACTAGCTCTGAAGATGGAGAAAAAGCCTTACATAGGCCTCCCTCCCAAGGCTAAGTGCTTAATGGCGTATTAAATATGTAGACATCTTAGTGCAGATTTCTAAGGATTTCTCTATGTTTACATAACAGTTGGCAGCTCTCTCATCCGTGGTTGGGGTTTTTTGTTTGTTTGGGTTGATGTTTTTTTCTTCATAAAGCCATCTGCAACAGTGTACTTGTTTTTACAGCTTTGTTTGTGTGGAAGAGGTGTTCACAACTGCATTTTATCTTACTAAGTGCCACAGACATCATTAGTACTCTTCTGGGTATGAGGACACAGGTGCAACAAATAGCAGCAACCATCCCAAAGTGCTTTAATCTGAGACTGCACTTTAGAGCTGATTTTAACACTTTCTCTGACATGACTTTGTTGCATTACTGCTGTACTTGAGTGTTGAAATGCAGGCAAACATACAGCGTATGTTTTTCAGAAGCCCTTCATGTTATACTCATTGAGGACTGAAGAGGAAATCCAGAGAGATCAGAGCAAGGCAACACTGGGTTAAGTGAGAAAATTTAAACATTCAACAAACAATAAATATTTTATTCTCCTACTCAAAAGTAGTCCTCCTTTTTTAACCATGAGGTAGAGAAAATTTACTGTGAAGAAGTTTCAGCTCCAGCAATCCCTAACAGTCCTCAAAGTCACTGAGTCTATTCCTGATTTTGCCATCAATAATATCAGTCTTTCCACAGAGAAAAAGTAACTAGAGAGCAAGCAGGTGTTTGGAATCTAGCAAGATGATTATACAAAATAGTTTTTCAAGGTATACAATTATTAAATTCTTAAATCACTTCAGAGATTGTAATAAGAGAAGGCATGCAGACAGGCTCAGCCACATAGATTAAGCAATGAAAATGTTAGTTGAGAAAGTTATAGAAGGGAAAGGAAATAATACAGTTCCTCTGCGTTAACATGTGGAGCCCTGGGCTCAGTCACCTCATGGTAAGGAAGACTTTTCTAAAGCAGAAACAGGTAGAAAACAGAGCTCAGGCTTCAGAAGGGGAAGAGAGAGGGTCAGATTTCTTAGTGTTGTTTCCCGTTCTCACCCTTTGCACATCCTTCTGCATGCCCAGGGGACAGAAGTAGCAGTCTAACAAAAAAAGGGGCAGATGTCGATGCTAATACACACTCTACACTACACCGACCGCCAAGGGACTCTGGGCAGTGTGTCAGCCAGCTTCAAGGCTGAAGCAGTAAGGAAAGACCCTTATAAACTTTATCTCTATTTCTCTGCCTTGGTTTTATTTTACAGATGCTTCTGTTATTGCAAATATACGTATTTCACCAGGACTAGACGGAATACGTAAAATGTTTTTTTCCAGGACAGATGAACAAACTTCATAAATCATGGGCACATCATCCACTCCAGGCTGACAAACCAGCTCACAGAAGGCACCACATCATGCACAAGTCTGCAGGCCCCGGCGAGTCTGGGGACACAGCTTCATTAAGCAAAAAGAGCTTGCTAACACTGACTGCAAGGCTTGGGGCACCAGGTCTCACTGGGCCACTGTGAAAACGCAGAAAGTACAGAAAAGGCCTAAAGACTCATTGACTGCTTTGAGCCTCACAGCTCCTTTAGAGGTCATGCTTAGGTCTGCTGTAGTCCTACGGAACATCGCCTTCGCTTCCATGTATGCATTCAGGCTATAAAGTGTGCATGATTAAGAGCTACCTTTGCATTTCATACAGCTGAGGGAAGGACTTGGTTATGATTTAATTAAACAAAGTCACTCGAGTGCTTCCTCCAAATCTGTCCTCCTAAGACTACCATACCCCTCTGCCTTTGTACAAGTACAAATCAAAGCAGCAGAGATGTATTTATCATGGCACAAAACAGTGGCATGCTTTAGCACAAACACACCATATTTTCCTCAGCTAAAAGCACACAAATAATCTACCACTGCAACACCAGCAAGTTATTTCTCAATAACCTAGTTTCTGAACTACATCTGGCAGACCCAGCAGCAGTACTTCCTGTTCAGGACATTCCTAATGGATGTAACACATTCAAACCACCTATTCCCTGTCCCAATATCCCTCTTCATATGCTTTTTGCTTGCTCTACAGTTTGATGCAAGTCTAGCTAAAGCAGCATTAAGAAATTGAAAACAGGGGCATGTCAAGATGAAAGGCTCTCTCAGTAAAGGGAGTAGAGTAGGAAAAAAAAAAATCTGACTGTGCCCCATCACCAGCTTCTTAAAGATTAAATCTAGCATGTGCCAAGGGGCCTAACAGCAACCTGTCACGGAAGTTCAGAGAAACTCAGCTTCTTGAGTGACTGCATCTACAAGATGAGCTCTCGCCTCCTACAAGCCTTCTTAAGAATCACTCAGAGTTATCCTAAATTTTACCAGGAAGCAGAAACACTCTCAGAATACTAAGACATTTTCACATGTGTATGGTCTTGCCAAGATGCCAAAGTTGCTCTTTTCCAAGCACTATTTGCCCATAGTACAGCAATAAACTAAGAACACTAAAGCAGGCTTTGCAGTAAGAGCCTTAGCAAAAACAGATACTGTGAGCTACCAACCTGAAGGACTTATTCAGCTTTCAGTAAAGAATTTCTCTGATACCTCTTAAAAAATCTTCTATATTCTAGTGCACATTTTATCCTTCAGCTTGCTAGGAATGACCTACACTGAAAACTAGAGGAGCATAAGGAAATTCTGAACATACCTCAAGACACCACATTAAAGTTATACATCCAAAAACCAGGCTTCACTACCCTACAGTTCAGGTTCTATATTACCTGCTATCAAGATGCTTAATATTTCTCTATCTGTTAATACTCACATGCTTTCAGCCCATTGATTGCTGCAGTTGGTAACAAAACTGACTGAGAAGGCAGGTGCAAACGCTCGAGCACTCGTGCAGAACTGACAGCAGAGGACGCCGGGGCACACGTGCACCCCCGAGCTGTGGGTGCTGCCCAGCTGAGGCTATAACCTGGGCTGCACTCTTCCTGTCCCTCCTGAACACAATATATCGCCTTGCGTGCACTTCACAAATAGACAGCAGAACAGTCAGAACAGGAGGTTGTGTTTATTACATTTAAATACACTTTAGTGCAATTCAGATGTTAATTCAAGGAAAGGCTGTTACTTCTCTGTCCGTTGGCTCAAATTAATCTCTGGTTAACTGCTGGAATGCACCAGGGATAAAAATTTTAACTACTAAGTGACTTAACAGTAAAAACTTAAATGTGTCAACACTTTACCCTCCCATTCATTTGCCTCCTTCTACAATGAAAAGAGTGCAGGAAACAAGCACACTGAAATAGTATGTACTCCTTTTGTTAATCACCAGTTATATTGAATTATTTCCAGTTATCTGGACAAGAACACCAACGTTTTGTCACCATCTCTAGAAACACTGCTGTAGTTCTATAGATAAAAGAGGCAGCTGACCTGTTAAAAAAAGAAAATACATGCGTGTTTTAGTTCTAGATAAGACGAATACCAACATCCTCCTCTTCACACCTCAAACCTCTCCCCCAGTGTTCCTGGGTTATCCTGATAGAGAGTTAAACCAAAAAATTTCAGTTGAAATCCTGTCTTCAGTTAGGCATCCCAAGTATTTCCAGGATTTGAAGTTAAAGATTTTAGATTCCTATTTTTCCTTTCTTACAGAAGGAGAGGTTGTGAAGTTAGTTGACACCAACTTCCACATTCTAATATAGTCTGGAAAAGACAACATAAATGAAAAGAAATACATCTAACAGCCAACTCTACATCCAAAGGGACTCCACGGTTCCCCATAGCCTTTTTTTTTTTAAACAGCTTTGAAGTGAGTTTTCACCTCCAAATTCAGTGATGCATCCCTGTGTCACGACATTGGTTTCAGTACAAGGTAAAAACCCAAATCCTAGCATGGGATTTTAACTCACTGTAGCCATCTGTTTCAAGAGGATTATATGGATTTTTTTAAAGTGCTAGACACATTAAAAATAGCAGGGAGCCATTTCAAATACTTTTTCAGCTACCTTGTGCTAAAAATATCACTTAAGCTTGAAAGTCAAAGCTACACGACCCTGTAAATTTGCTGTGTCTATTGATGTCCCCTGACATCATAGAAAACCCAAAACCAATATTGTAAAAGTAGTAGTAGTAGTACAAGCAGCAGCTATTTATTAGCATCTCCATTTTTATTATTCATGACTAAAGGAAGCATGTGTAGTCCCTGTCTAAGTCTCAGCTATCCTCAGGCTTTCATTTAATAGCATAATTATAATTTCAAATATGGCAGATCTTCAAACACTGCTTCATTTTTATTTTGACAACTTAGTGTTAAAGTTTTCAAAACCAGGAAGAGAACACTTCCAAAGAACATTTGTTACCAAATGTGAAAATTTTCTCATTTTGCTTCATGCATTGACTGCACACTTTCAGAGAGCGAATAGCATATGCATTTCAGGCAAGTGGATAAATGTCTTTTTCCAAGATGTTTTGTTGCTGGGCAATATGTGTATTTCAAATCTTTTACTGCCTAGAAAAAAAAAAAAAAAACCCACAGCAATTTTGTTTGCTTTGATTCAGATAGCTGGAACTGATCTGCTTTCTGTCTGAGCTGTAACTTGTTCTGCATACATGACAAAAAATTGCTTCTATCCTATCCCCCTAGGCAGAAGAAGCAAACATTCCATACATACTCTGATCTACGGATTTTTTTTTTCCTTTTTAGTCCAAGAAACCGGTGCAATCTTCTTTTTAGGTGAAAAAAGAGACCAAATGCAAGAAGCATTATCATTTCTATTTGATCAAATAGGTTGTTCAGTTATTGCAGATGTATGATGGGATTCTCATCCTAGTAATATCATACCTCCCTAACCACAAGCAGGAAGAACATAAGTGAAGTCATACTTCAGTACATGACCCTAGTTTTGAAAAGTCATGACAAACCTTTTATTTCATAGGAATGACACCTTTAGTTGTCCCTCTTCAATCCCAACTTTCTGTTCATGCAAATCTGCTTTCCAGCTAGCCCAGAGGGGTAGGAAGTCAAGTACTAAGGATGTGCATACAGAAATGTGCCTGTGATTATAGAAGCTACTCCAGGTCCCCTACCCCTGCCCCTTGCATCATTTTACGCTGCCTTGGCCTCTGCTTTTGCTTCCATACCAATGTTGGTCACTAGACATAGGTTTTAAGAACTGTACCAGCTCTGACTTTGCAGCACTGCACTGGATGAGAGCAAGAGACATCAAAAACCCTCACTCTGTAGTATCTTCTTACTGTAAGTACTGAGAAATTCCATACCAGCTGTATATTCTTCTTTTCTAATAAAACAGCCTCAAAATATAGGAATTTCTTGTTTAATTTGGTAATTTTATTATTACACTGATTTTTAAAAATAGCCAAGTAAAAAATTATATCAACCTAAGTTATAATGACCTAAAGGTTTGCCTTGTTTTCTACGAATTCATTCAATCAAGGCCTTATAACAAAATGTCGTCTGTGTTCACATCCTCCAATAATTATTTTCTTATTATATTATACTTCCATTTCTACTTTCCAGCATTATCTGATAGCTGCAGAATTCCACTGCTTTTGTAACCAATATTAAGATTTCAGACTAATTCAATTTCCAAAGATTTTGGCAACGATACAACAGAGTACAGCAACAGCTTTTCACATCTGAAGTTCCCAATTACATTTGAAATTAAAGTGAGGTGAGTGGTCTCAGCTTAGTTTTATTGCTTTTTCTACTCACAATTACTCCACAGCTCAGTATCCCCATTTTTCCCTTCCCTGAACTCTCCACTCCCAAGAGAAAAAGCCTGCAATCTAAGATCAGGAATAAAAAAAAGGGAGAAATTCTTATAACCATCAAGGAAAATAGTTAAGCATGCATGAAGAGTAATAAGCCATCAGATAGTGCTAGCAACCCTTTATTTCCAGAAGCACTTAGTTTCATTTGCCCCACTTAACTAATAAATCCAAAACTCCCCCAGATTATTCACTGTCATAACTTCACAACCTTATTTGGAGATTAAAAACCCTCATACTCAATTCACTTTCAGAATAATCCCAATATGACAGTCATGATTTATACAAATGAAAGTTACAGACATCAAATCAGGCCACATCTACTAGGACCTCTAATTGTTCCATGAGCACAAATGCATCCTGTTCTGGGGCTGTGCCCTCCAGAATGGTACCATGATGGGCAAGGGCTTATTGACCACTGCTGTGTGCCAAGGCAGGCACCACAACATAAGGCAACATCTGGAAGGTGCTGACTCCTCTGTTTACAGGATCTATGTTGACTTCCACCCCTCCAAGTTAGCTCTGGAGCCTGACATGCCAGATACCAATTGTTGGGGGAAAAAAAAATACTGGTGCATCTGGCACCTGGGGTACAGAGGATGAAGAAAAGGACCATCTCTGTACAGGGACTGTGAGCTGTCAATTCATGAGGGAAAATAAGGGTCAGATGAAGGTGTTGCACGTAGAAAGCATGACAGCATCAAGCTGCTATTCAATATCAGGCTACTTCCAGGTACGTTGAGTAGCACTTAGAGCAAAGGAAATAAAGAGCAATTAAGTGATTACTTCAGAGCCAGTTCATAGTAAACAAAAAGGACACCCTTGTGACATAACCCAAAGTTTACAGAGTAAACACAGCAGGCAACTACCAAAAAGTCAAACAGACATGCTGAATGACAAAATGAGACAGCAAAGAAAGCACTTTCATCAAAAAATGGTTTATTGTTTGTTTTTAGTTTTTTAAAAATATTTTTGCTGTGTTTATTCACCAGAAAATAACCTAAATGGAGGTAGAAGGGAAAACACAAAATAATATTCTTGTTTTCCTGCTGGGCCTGTACACAGTTGAATAACTAAAAAGATTAGAAGTTACAAAAAGCACCATTAATTCACCCTTTGAGGAATAACTCTGGCAGTGCTTCCATACCATAGAACACCTTTTGCCAGTTGTCTGGCCTAAAGTGGATGAAGGAAAGGAATTTCTGATACCAAAGTTGTCAGTACTTTTGGAATTGGGATGTTGCACCGCAGCTGTTTTAGCAACTGCAGGCCCTAGCTTACATAAACGACTTTATTGCAGACAAACAGGCCCCTTCCTGTTTCACAGATTTGAAGTTAAAACTAATTAGACTGAAGGATGTTGTGAACAAGTAGCTAAGTGCACTATATATCAAGAGTATGGCTACTTAGAACCAAGAAGTCAACTTTAATAAATAATCTGGTGTTTTAGAAAACAATTAGTAATGAATTACATAGGTATTAACAGCAGATACCGCAGAAAGCTAAAACCTTCACTTTCATAATCTATCTTGAAAAAGAGAAAATCAGAATATCGATGTATTAGCAGATCGCTCTTCTGCAACCCCTTGCATCATGTTAGACTCCTACAGTTAATTATAAAGTGAAAGTACAAAGGAAAACCACTACATGCATCCCACAACTAGAGATAATGTTTTCCATTTACAAATTTTAATTGGAAAGCCATTTAAAAGGTCTTTTTCTGGAAATACGAAGAGCAAGGTGCTTACCTATTTCATCCATTATATTCAGTACTGAACACTCATTTGCACTGCAGAGGTCTACTGTGCATCCATAGCATGATCCGTATCACCCTGTATGCATGGCTTCAATCTCCCAGCCTACATTTAAAAAATTCAGGCCAGCAATTTTGCAAACCTGAAGTAGAAAAGAGCTGGTGTCACAGAAGAAAAAGGTGCAGATTCAGAAAGTATGGAGAATGCATGCTGTCAAGATATCCTTTTGAGGTCAAAACTGGCCCGCTCTCACCATTTCCGGCCCAACATCTGATCAAAATGGAGTTTGTCACATCCACAGCATCATGAGATTATATGCAAGGACAGGGAGGGGGGAGAAGTCTGCGGAGCACTTCCCCGTGCTCTGCGTCAATAGATTTGGGCTTAGCCTCTGTTAAGCAGCTCAAGCCACCGGTTATTGGTGCTGGCAGCTGTCTACCACACTGCCCCACTTCCTATTTCAAAGCACACTGCCTGGGAAGGAGGCCTTGGTCAGCCAGCTCCAACCTGCTCCCAAATAAAATGGAGAAGTCAAAGAGTGGAGCCTTCATATTTGCCTTGAACGGCCCGTCAGTTGTTTAAAATGCACCCTCATCTCCCTTTTCAAACAGCTTAATGCAAAGATCAGTTACAGGAATACAAAAATCCAACAAGCGTTTCAAGATCAAAACCTGAATTGAGATGGGGCTTCAATTTTAAAGAAGAATTTTTGCATGTGTACATAAGCAGATTGTTTACTTAGGCATTTCCATGATTTTAGTATTAAATATACTATTTGGCATTTTAACATTTCTTGGACATCAGGTAATTCTTGATGTGTTTCTATGGGCTTGATAACAAATGAACCTTTTCAACAATCATGATGAAGTCATTAATGTCAACACTTTGCCCAATATTATGGAAAATCAGTTACCAGCAAATTAACAGCAACTGCTATAAAACTTGCCTCATCCTCAAAAATAAAATGCTAATAGCATATTTAATCCAGATTTTAAGAAATACCTGTGCTCCAGGGCCACCTTCTCTACGCCATGTTTAACTTTACACTAAGACATAACACACATCTATGTAACATGACCAAACACAATTCTCCCCTGCAATGCCCTCATTATATATTTTGTTACAAAACAATTAAAATCGGATTTGTCACACCAGCAGAATCATGGCATCATTATATCTCCCATTTCAGTACCAACAGCTAATAAACATGCTGGTTCTACACTAGTCATTTGCTAACCCATAATAACTACTGTACTCATGTGGCACAAGGGCTTCTCCCACCCACTCTGCATGCTGGCCCACGTACACGAGCTTAAAAAGGCACACAGCAGTCAAAGTCCTGTCCTGCAATGTTAAAAGCAGCCATGGGGCTATGATGGGAGCCTGGGAGAGTGGGATTGAGCATGTGGTCCTTATTGAGCATGCCTTCCCATATAGCCTCAGCAATGAAAATCCCAGGAGCACTAACCAGCACTTAGCCTCTCACAACTTAGATCTACACCTTTAGATGAAAACATGCCTATTCTCTGCTCTTTTATCATTCATGTATTCAAATTATTGGTTCTGATGCAAACATTCTCCTTCAGTCCTACAACTGGTACAGCTGAAACCAAATTTTATTTTGCTGGCTACCGTGTCGTAGGAACTGTAACTAAGGCTCTAGAGCTGTTCCCATGAAACTGAGTCCGACAGTTTAATGGAATATTACGGAAGTAGATTGCTAAACATGATGTAGTTTGAGTTGCAAACGCAAAATAGAGTGTAAGTATTAATTATGTTCCATTATGAATACTACAGATAAATCATCATTAATTTTATTATCTTTGTTCAGATGATGAGCAGGTAACTTGCACTGCAAGAGGTCCCTTTGAGGTACAGCACATGAAACATGGAAAGCGCACAAACAAAACCAAAATCCAGCTTGCTCAGAGCACGTCCAAAAACACCCCACTGATAGTGACTGCAAACCAGAATTAAAAAACTAGGGAGAGAACAGGTTAAACTAACAACACCCCTCCCAGCAATGGTTCTAAAAGCAGTGTTTGTGTATTCTGATACATTCACACACAGTTCAGATCACATGGCCCGAGGAGGTAAAAGCTGTTCTATCACTGACATGTAGGGTAAATTAACTTGCTAATTCACTTTCTAATGCACAGTTCACTGAGCATACAATTACGTAAAAAAGGAGAATAAAAACTCATGCAGTCAAGCATATTAAATTTGCACAGGTTTCTACAATTATACAGAGTTGGGTTTTTTAAAATTCTGATAAATACATATACATAAACAAAACCACATCATTCACCTTTAAATCACGTCACACGCACAGCAGTGAGCATATGCCATCCCTCTCTAGCACTGCCAGACAAAAGCTACATCGCCAAAAATAGCCACAGAGTGTGCTGGAGTAGCTGCAGAGTGCCCTAGATACATTTAGGCCATAAAGATTGAGCAGCACTAATGCAAGGAAAACTTGGGCACTAAGGTTCATAATAGGCCAGGGCTGAAGAGAGGGAGGAAGATGAATTTCCATCCTTGAAGCTAATTTTTAATCGATGTTATTTTAGCTCAGTTTAAAAGGGAGAGTTAAAAGGGAGAAAGCTGTTTCCATGCAGAGCTGGAACACGTGTATATACACAAAACATCACAGAAAAATAATGTATTAAAACACCTGATAGAGGCTTTCTATGAAAATGCCAGCTAAAAGATAAATGTGCTTTTGTTTTGGTTTTTTTTAAGAACAGAATGTATAGATAGTTGACTTTACAAGAGTACTGTCCCATTCTCTGGTAGATGTTTCTTCAAATCAGTTTCTGAGTTGTTTTTAAAATAGGATTTCTTCCTACTCTTCTTCTGAAAAGAATAGGAAAATTTAGCAGGTTTTTCCTAGATCATGTGAAATACTATAAGCTGAAAGTGCTAAACAACTAAAGATCAGCATGCTAAGTGTTTAGGTCAGTTTCTATTGCACCGGGGCTGCTGGCAACAAACAGGCTCCTGTCTGTTAGCAGGGTACATTGAGAGAGCTTTAAACTAGATTTGAGGGGGACGGGGACATAGGCTCAACAGAGACTGGGTGGGGGAAGGGGAGAACCGTAGCAACCAGCCTAGTAAGAAAAGGAGGCTAAAGAGGGAATACCTTAAGCCAGCACAAGCAGCCAAAGATGTAACCACAACACAGGACTTATGAGGCATCCCTTTGCATCCCCACAGGGATATTGGCAATCAAATGCCAATGATTTGATTGGCAAATGGGATATTAGTAAATGGGATATTAGTAATCAAATAGTTCTGTAAGGTGCCTGTACACCAGTGCACGCAGTATGGGGAACAAACAGGAGGAACTGGAGATCTGTGTGCAGTCACAGGGCTTTGACCTCATCGCAGTTATGGAGACATGATGGGATAGCTCCCACGGGATGAGATTACTGGAATGTTGTCATGCAGGGCCATGCGCTGTTCAGGAGAAATGGACCAGGAAGACGCAGCGGTGGAGTTGCCCTCTATGTGACTGTCTTGGGGTGATTCTATGACCATACTGTATTCCCCATCGCCTGCTTGATCTCTAGTGTACCTTTAAATTGCAAAAGGGGGAGAGAGAAGCCGAGAGAACTCTTCAAAGCGGCTAGCTTGACCTTGCAACTAGAATGTTTACATTTTTTTGCCAGTTAGAAGGGCAAAGAGGAGAGTCTGCCCTCTAGTTTCTTTGGCTTTCAGCGGAGAAGGGACTGTGATCTGCCTCAGGGGCTTCTGTTCCTTTTTGGACTGTTTTTGGCTTGCTCTTCATCCGAGCCCAGCTACCATCTCCGGGACCAGCTCGGTGGGACCCTCCAAGGGGGATCATCAGATCCTGCCTGGCCCAGCATAGGACTGCAGGTTTTACCTACAGAAAGAACTCTAAAATCCACCAACCTCCTTCAGAGGACAGGGGAGGGGGTTTCAATATTCTTTTCTGCCCCGTGCCTGCGGGGGACTCTGCTAAATAAATAGCTTTTTTCACTTTCACTCAAGAAATTATTTTCCTGAACCTGTAGAGCGCGGCTGCCAGGGCNAGCGCGGCTGCCAGGGCCTACTTGCCTGGCCGGCAGGAGAGAGAGAGAGAGAGAGAGACACCCCTCTTGGGTTGTTTCCTCCTGGATTTGTGTTTGTTTCCTCCTGGATTTGTGTCCAAACCAGCACAGTGACACAACACTTGGCATGTATCAAGCTCTGTCTTGGGATGGATGATGACCCGTGGGTCAGGATAAAAGGACGGACCAGTAAGAGAGACGTTGTGAGTGTTTGCTACAGGCCATCTGATCAGTAGAAGGAAGCAGATGAGCCCTTCTACCAGCAGCTTGAAGCAGCCTCAAAGTCACAGGCACTGGTTCTTGTGGGGGACTTTAACCACCCTGACACCTGCTGAAGAAGCAACACAGCGAAGAAGAGATCAGCAGTAGAGAAGGTTCCTAGAAAGCATTGATGACAACTTCCTGTCACAGGTAGTGGAGGATCCCACAAGGAATGGTGTGCTGCTTGACTTCATGCTACCAAATGGGGAAGGCCTTGTTGGAGATGTGAAAGGCGGGGAGTAGCCTTGGCCGCAGAAACTATGAGATTGTGGAGTTCATTATTAGGTGAGGAGGAAGCAGGGCAGCAAGAAAGATTATAACCATGGACTTCAGGAGAGCTGACTTTAGGCTCTTCAGGGATCTTCTTTGAAGAATCCCATTCGGAACAGGCCCTGAAGGGAAGAAGGATCCATAAGAGTTGAGATCACTTCTGCCAGGCTCAAGGATGATGCATTTCAACAAGCAAGAAATAGGGCCAACAGGGCAAGAGACCTCTATGGATGAATAAAGAACTGTCATTAGTTCAGCATAAGCAAGTGTGATCAGAGAGTTATCTTCATAAACTTCAGCCATTTCATTTCAACAGATTTTGGATGCATTGACAAGTGAGTGTTTCTCAGTCAAATACTGAGTGTGAGCAGAGCTAATCTTTGCAGTGGGGAGAGCAGCGTTCTGTCTTTCTAACACTATCCTCCAAGTTACCGCTGAGGAAGAAAGCTCAGTCTGAGTGAAGAGATCATTGCCTGTATCAACTGACTGAGACAAAATGGATTTCCTCAGATTAGCAGCGGATTGCCCTACACTGGCAGGCAAGGCTTCACCTTTAGGAGGTAGATCAGCAGCAGAAAGACAAAGAGGCATCTCCACACGTGCCCTGCCCCACTTACTGGCTTGACTCTCCAGGTGGGCCTTGTTAAATTGTCTGTGAACCACCTATTGCTCTTCCTTTGTGTCTATAAATGTCTCCATAATGAATTCACCTGTCAGTTATTTATCATACATATATAGATTTATCCAATTTCTTTTTCCTATTCTTTACATGTTAAACCAAAAAGACAGTATTTTAACTACTTGCTTTCTGGTAGACAGCAAATAATCACAATTATGGCACTGAAGAGTCTCCTGGCAAAACATTGTTTAACTGTAGTTTCAATGTCCTCACAAAATTATTTTAGCACATTAACAGAAAAAGCTTCTGAAAATCTGTGCAAGCAGTCACTTCCTTCTCCCCCGGCAGTAATAACACACCCTAATTTTTTTTTTTTTTTTTTTTTTTTTGCAGAAGTCAGTAGTCACCGTGGCATGAGAACAAGCAGAAGTCAGGGCTCTTTCACTGTTCTGTTGGCTTTGCTCCTGGCCCACTGTGTGAGCTCTGCCCTTCCAACTGCACACACAAGGGCAATGCCCCCATACTCGAGAGCAAGTTAGTACATAAACATCAAAAAGAGCAATTAAATAAAAGCACTGGTACTGAGAGGAGATCTCATGTTGAAAACACTCCCCAAACTCCAAAGAGCATTAGCTGAAAACAGCTGAGTGCATTGACTTAAGACCAAGAACAACAATGTAAAGATCCCTGTTGAAAGTTCACTCACTTCCATGGCTGTCCTGGAACAACCTGTGTAAGGTAAAGTATAGCTGGACAGGGGGAAACTGGCTGGCAGCTGACACATACCAGAAGTGTTCCACAGTCCCCATTCCAGGAAGGGGAGAGAAACACACATCTCTGAGTTCTCATGAGCCATTTGCCAGGAACAAGACCTGTAGGTGATCTAGGTAGTCTGAGACAATTCATTAGATGCTGAAAAAAGCCCTCTTTCTGTCCAACAATGCGATCCAAACACGCAGAATAATTTTTATTCTTAACCCATAATTACACATTTGATTATAGTTTTAGTAAAGGAACTTTCTTCAACTACGTTGTATGAGCCTCAGAACGTCAATTTGATTTCAGGTTAAGTGTAGTTTACATCACTATACACGTTTGGACTTCAGGTAGGCCTATATCTACAGAATCCACATTTTAAAAACAAAAAATCAGCTATTTGATTAATAATATGGTTGTGATGGAACTTAAGAGTTATTCCACAAATTTATGTACCTAAGCCATGATGTCTGATACACTCTTCAGTAGGAGGCTGTCAGGAGAGTCACAGCTTCCACTGTTGAGCAAAAATAGCCAAGTTTCAGTCACGAGAAGTTAGCATTAAGCAGCAGTGTATGTAGGCTTCCTTAATAAGAAAAGAGAGGTAGAATCCAGAAGCTTGAAGTGCCATAATTCGCAGTCAAGTAGCATTAAAGAAATAAAAGTATTTCTGTTTATTACTATCATTTTGGAGCTCCTAGTAATGCAGGTGAAAGCAGCTAAAGTTAGTTTCAGTAGGATGTTATCACTGGAAAGACATGGGAACTTCAACTAACCGTTCCAGGGTAGGCCATTTTCCCTCGGAAGCGCACACCTATTCCCAAGTGCTTCAGTGTAGTGTCAAAGTGCTATCTATACGGTAACTACTGTACAGTATCCATGGGATGCATGTACCCTTTATAAACCTATCCGTTCACTTTTTTAATATGCACATCTGTATCCAGATGGGACTACACACATACACATCTTTTCTGTGAGAACTGCCAGGAACTGCACCTTGCCTGATGTGCTGGTGCACCTTTCCTCTCACCTATATTCCTTTCTCCTAGCAGATAAAATGTTGTGGAAAGAAGAGTCTCTTTTGCATTTAGTTAAGCTGCATGTTTGGCAACTCTTTGAAGAAACTGTTCTGGACTAAGGAATTTGGTGAACAGATTTAAAAAACAGAGCCACACTCTCAAACGCAGCAATTACTGAACAGTGAATAGAGCCTGAACAACCATGCAGCAGTTAAGTATTTGATTCAGTAGCAGTGTAGGCAGCCTCATTACTCCCCAAAGTGTTATTTGAGGCAGTTCATAAACTGCAGCCAAATCCTAGTCTTAAGGCAGCAGCCTTGTTAGCCCATGTTAAAGTACTTGCCACAAAAAAAAACCCCAAAACCTGAAAAAAGAAAAAACAAAAACAAAACAAAAACCCTCCCAAACAAACCAAAACAAAACCAAACCAAATAACAACAACAACCCAAAAAAAAATCCCAACCAAAACAACAAACTGAAAAAGCCTCTCAAACCTCCAAAGCTAGCCAGTAACTTTTGGGACCAGTTCACTATTAAATAATGCAGACTTCAGAGACCACATATCAAAGAATTGAGTGTACCACTTAACTTTCTTTGTGATAGTCTCTCTGAGGCACAGGCTAACTGTATCAGTACAGTCGCTTCCAGTGTTTATGTTTGAAAATGCTGACTTCATACATCCTGGATGACATCCACAATCCATCATTTTAACACCTCTCTCTCTCTGACTCATGATGCTACGTTTGCAGTAAAACAAATGCAGCAGAGTCAAATTCAGTGCCAGGTCTCCCCAGCGTAAGCAATGCAGCAAATTGACAGTATGGCTGCAAAACAATCTAGACATTTACTGCCAATAGCATAAAAACAAACCCAAGGAACCTGGACCCAGTCCAGCATAATGTCTCTCCAGTTCTCGTAAATGCAGCTTTGATCTCTGGGAAGCTCTGAAGCACGAGTCAGATGAGCTACTGGCACGCAAATAGACACTCTTCCAAGTAAACAGACAGTGCAGGCTGCTGGGAAGTCCAGGTAAGTAGACATTTGAAGTGTGAAAAAGTAAGATTTCAGGAAAAAAAATACAATTAAAGCAGAAGTAACTCTTCTTTATAATGCCTCTCTTCCCTGTACCAGACACTCTTGACCTATCTTCCCATAAAATCCTATGGAGCCTTGTTCTGTGATGAGTAGCAGGCTGGGTATTTCAAGACTGAAGCCCTTTGTTTCTCCATACAAGTAATACCAGGCTGTGCTGGAGCAGCACTGCCTGCAGTCCTGCCAGAACGCCTCAGCCCTGACTGAGGAGAGGGATGATTCAGACCATTCATCTTATAAGTCCCTTGCTCCAAACTCCCTTTCTGCAAGTTGCCTAATAGCCTAATAATTCCCCACTTGCCAGAAAAAAAGTTTGAAAAAGTAACTACTCCACTGCAAAATTATAAAACTTTTTGTAGTTCTATTTTATTGAGATATGACTAGGCATGACAGCAAGGTGTACAGACCCACTGATAATTCAGAAGATAAAGAGGTCTAGGATTCAAAGGCTGATGAGAAATTTGCAGCAATTTCTTCAAGGCAACTTGAGGTACTATAGCTCTACCTGTCCTTGGGAGCTTTCTCATTCTTTGAAATGGATATTGTATGTTTATTATTTTCAAGCAAGAATTAGACCACTAATTGTTTACTTGCAAAATGCAGTTCAGTTCAATAAAGCCAGAGAGATCCAGACAGGGCAATAAGTGCTTTCAGTCCATTATCGAGAGAGAAGAATGTAAGTGTTTTAAGCGTGGTCAGATTCACTACTTTTTCAATTTACTTTGCTTCAGAAGAATGGCAACGGAGACAAAGTTGGCCCAGCCTTTTTAATGGTATTGCACAAGTCTAAGCATGCATCTTCTTGCCAGACATCTTTAAAATTCCCCACACATAGCACCTCTTCTCAGGACAAACTGAGCTCTGCACTACCCATGAGTTACAATCACATAGGGCAGAATTACAGTTGTGCAAAACATTTGCAGCTCTGAAAAGAGTAAACCATTCAGTTACAACTATCCCATGCAATATTTTAAATACTTCAAGGTCAGTAAGTCTTGTTTTTACCTCATACACTTCTTTAACTCCTATTCAGACAATTTATTAAAAGACCTTTGGGAAAGGTTTTATAAACCATGGGAAAGGAGCACACATGAAGTCTAGCTTTTCAGTGCTCATAAACAGAAGTACCTGAGTCCTTTAGTAGGGGGACTTCAGCTGATACCATGGGACATCTTTCCAGTTGTGACAGCTGACTTCAGGGATTCAGTGTCCATCTATCTGTAGAATTAACTACAGCAGGTAATAAAGCTTTTTCCCCACTCTCCTAGAAGAAAAGTACTTGACACAATAGAGCAAGAATAGGATCTAGAACCACTGTCTACAAGCTTTGTGTTTCATTTTGCCAAAGCCCATGATGGACTCTATAGTGTAACCTCTTGCCACACTCCACTGGCATTAATAATCTGCCTATGTCTGTATTTGTTTAAGGATTTTTGAGTAGAAACCCTCAAAACAAACCACACCCCATCTATATTAATGCGCCGGCACGCTGGCCAGGCTGGGGGGGGGCCGCAGCTTGGTCCAGGTGTGTCCCACACGAAGGTAGAACGCCCCAGGGCACCTCGGTGCCTCGCTTGCCAGCCTCCCAGCCCGTGCGGTGGAGGGCACGGAGCCTAGCGTGCCTGGGGCTTGTGGATAGCCCAGGCGCGGCCAGAAACAAATGAGCAGAGGTGGCCCTCGGCCGGTGTTCCAAGAGTTTATTGCAGAAGCTCCCTCGAAGGGGACCGGATACAAAAGAAAGACAGGACACTGAGGGGCTTTTTAAAGGGATACAGGGAAGGGGGCGGGGTGACACCGCAGGGACCCATAGGAAGAGGAGAAAGGCGGGACAGGCCAGGACACCTTCCCTTAGGGGACACAAGGGGTGTCTGTCAACTGTAGACCGAGAACCACCCCTCAGGAATCCTAGGAATTCAAAGGTAGAAGCCATCTTCACAGAATGGGGTTTTACTCTTTGGTACCAGCCCACCCAACCTCTGTTTCTGGGCTCTGTGGCCCCCTGGTTGGTTCATTCACCACAACACCCATCTCCTCCATAGGTAAGTGTTCCCAATTTGTTTTCCTGGGGGTAGAGGAATGCCTTAGCAATACTTACCTGTTGTTCTTTCTCAAACAATCTATTTCAAGTATTGGAAGAGCTGCCAATGATGCCTCACAATGCACCTATGTCGTAGTATGTGGGTGAAGGGTAGTACCCTGCTTGCACAAGGGCAGATACAGGCACAAAGCCTTCCCTTCACGTCAAAAGCACTAAGCACTTAACCACAGCACTGTGCTCTGGACTTTGCCATAGCAGTCAGTAGCAATCCTTACCTGGAAAGCTCTGAGGATCAGCTGACACTAAGATATCCTCCAAAAGATACCCACAGACAGCGGAAATACAAACACCACTGATGAAAAAAGTTTAGCCATTAAACTTTACCAAAATCACAAGCCACACAATAATATGTTAGCATGTCTTAACCTGGGTGGGACAGGCAATGGAAATACTTTAAAATTTGTTATTTCCCAGGCTGACTGGACAGCTCTGTATCTACAGAATTTACCAAAATATATTCAAACTGTATAGAAGATTATAACAACTGTTGTACATATCTACATCTCATCAAGTCCATGAATAGGCAATCCAATGCAGTGGCAGCAGAGCCAGCAAACCAGTGCAGCAGGCAATCTCCATTTCCATCTGCTTGGCCACCAGCACCTCAGCACACACAGCTCTTGACTCTACTGGCACGTGAGGGGCAGAGCTCAGTGCACCATGACCACCGTGCTGTGCAAGTGTCCCATTAAAACAGCCCTACAGCAGCTCTGACCAGACACAAGCCGTGCCAGCCCGGCCCAACCAGGTCACCGAGTACAGCACCGGGAAACAGCAGAAAAGGCACAACTGCCAATTAACATAAGCCTCAACGCTCCACTTACTCAGCAGCGAGTTGTATTCAACACAAATTAGCTTCTCTTTCAGTACAAAGTCCCAATTAATCTTAAAGGCATGCAGGACACCAACAGACTCCTGATTTTCCTCATTTTATTTTTCTCCCCTTAAAAAGCAAAGCATAAAACATAATCCAACATTGCACTACTTTGCAGCAGCACAAAATAAAGGCATTTGGAACGTGGCTTTAGCATTTATAATTGCACAGCAGTGTGTTATATAACAGAAAAGCCAGATCTCATTGGATTTTCCCATTTAAAGATCCAAGAGTGCAATAGAGAGCAAAGGTTTAAGCATATGCACAGAGTGATTTCACAACATCTTTTAATACCTGCAAGTAGCAAAGTCTTCTCAGAAGTTTACAGGCAAAACATTCTGTTAAAAAAGTATCTGTGATATATATCTCACAAACACATGTATGTTATACTACATCTTAAATCCTTCTGAAGGATATAATAATTGTTGTTTTTATTTAAAGAACATTTAAGCAAAGGGAAAGTCTGACAAAAAGAAAGGGAGAAAATCCTGTGCAGAGAATGAGAAGTAGGTGCACTGTTGCTCAGTCACAAGTAATTAGAACCTCTTTGGCTGACTGTTTTTCCACAGAGTAATGTTCAATAATCCCTACACAGCATGAAATATTTGATTCAGATGGGAAAGCTCTCATTATAATCACTATTGTCAGGATGTTCTGCAAAAACAAGTTCCCTCTCCCCAGAGAGAGAAACAGATACTGTTCCTGTAAATGCTACTAGACATTATATTTTTTCTGTAAGTCACAGGAATTTTCATGTGAAAAGGCAGTCTTTTCAACACAGGCCTCAGAATAACTGTTTATTTTCCAATAACCAGTCTCAGAAGATAGCATCTTTAAAACAAAAAAACAAGCTTTCCTCAAGTGAAGAGCATGCCTCAGTTTTTATAAATATATTGTTATGCCATCTGGAGAAAAAAATTTCATGAGGACATGTAGTGCCACGACAAGGGGAAATTGGCTTCAAACTGAAGAAGGGTAGGTTTAGATTAGATGCTAGAAAGGAATTCCCCACTGAGAGGGTGGTGAGGCACTATAACAGGTTGCCTATGGAAGTTGTGGATGTCCCATCCCTAGAAGTGCTTAAGGCCAGGTTGGATGAGCCTCTGAGCAATCTGGTCTAATGGAAGGTGTCCCTAGCCACAGCAGGGGGGCTAGAACTAGATGATCTTTAAAATTCCTTCCAACCCAAACCATTCAGTGATTCCCTTGACTTCTGTAATTCTCGCTCACTCCCAGCCTCCTAGCTCGGTGTACTTCCGCACTACATCAGTCACCAAAGCGAGGTCAGGTTGGATATTTTGTGCAGAGAATTTGCTGAGAATGAGGATGGCAAAAGTCTTTCAAAAGCAAGCAAATGCCTCCCCCTCTCCTCAGACATACATTACAACAGGTTTTATAACCACAGAGAAAAATCCAAAATTCTACGCTTCCTAAAGGTATTGGATTCTGCTTACTCTGCAGAACATCCCGTTTATAACTACGCAGTAGCCCTACCAACCCACTTCGTTTTAACAAATATCTTGGCTCACTTTAAGGACTGATAAAACGTGTTATCAACGCCAGAAATGCAGAAGTGAACCTTCTCATAAAGTTGCTCTCTACCTTGTTTCTTTCTGAAGCTATGTTAGCTTGCATAATTTCAAGAGCAGAGGTCTCCTTATGTGACTCATTGGATGAAGTGTGTCAAGTCACACTCCTTGGAGCCATGAAAAGGGCATACAAAAGTGAATGGTAAGAGGAAGCGTAACCTCTCTCCCTAACACAGAGTCCCTTCCTTCTAAAAGCTCCTGGGAACTTACCAGGTCAAGTTTACAAACCCATATTGCCGTTTCCCCTACTTAAAAAACAAAACAAAACAAAACCAACCACATCCCCCATACCTCCCCCACAAAAAAAGCCAGAAACACAGAAGAGGCCAATGACATTTTAAAAGTACCCCTGCTCAAGAACTCTACTGAAAACAGGCTGGCAGACTTCGACATCAGCAAACCTTCTTGCCTTGATGTATAGAAAAAAAACACCCAAACCTCAGTCTGACCATCTGGGACTAGATTTTAGTGACAAGAGTTTGCTATTAGCAATTCTCTAGATCTTTTTGAAAAGAAATCCTAGGACAAGTTTAAGAAAACTACATAATCCAAGCCTGGCGTATAAAGAAAGACCAAACAGCAGCACTTTCTCAAAGTGTAAGCTAAAGCTTCACTGAGATTAGTTAAGAGTTCCCTTAAAGGAAACTGCTAGTAGCAGCAAGACACACTGAACTGTTTACAGCCAGGCAATAGCAGGGCCTGTTTGCAGAGGTAAAATGAGCAGAAATCACCTCTGCAAACCTTGGGGTCAGAATCCTTTTCAGAACTGCAACACATGGAGATGCTGTCTTCACTCCTCAAGAAAGGAAGATCATAGTACCACCTTAAATATTTCAGTCCTGGAAGATTGCTCATCATGCAGATGCCACAAACATGTGAAATCTGAAAGGAATTTTTAAAAAACCTAACCAAAAAGGGAGGCATCCACAAGCATGTCTGTGCTGTGAGCAGCACAGTCTGCACAGTACTGCTTTCTTTTGCTCTGCATCAGTTATTGACTACAAAGACTTAAGCTGAACATACTGTACTGAAAAGCCAGGCTAGGCTGCATGCAGCCTTCGGTAACACTGAGCATTTGAGGTACAGTTTACAGCAGCATAACTCCATCATAACTCCACCTAACTCACAGGGATGGTGAAGCTCACAGAAACTCCCTGGATACAATCTATTACAATCGTGTTTCCTAAAATTGAGAATAACCTTGTAGAGAAAAATACTAGCAAAGAAGTAGATCGATACATCACAGAATAACTCAGAAAAAACAGATTGGAAGTGTAAGAACATACCAAAACATTGATAACCCAGGCACAACAAGCACAAACTGCTTGGTCTGCGGCCTGGTTTTATTGCCAATACCTCACTCAGCAGCTGGTTGTTGCTGTCCTTTTCTGGTTTACAGACGACAACTGCCATCTGCTTTTTTCTTTACCTCTTATTTTGCAGTTCAGACTGCAAGTAAACACATCACTACCATAGTTAGGTGGCTAGAGAAGGTTGGTTGTGTTTTAAAAAACTCAACAAAACAAAATCTACTTTTTCTTCCTTTGTTGCAGGGAATAAGAGTGAGGTAAACGTGTTCTCTTTTTTCTAGCAAAAGGGAATGCACATGAAAAGTGAAAGTAGCATTATCTAGAATTTGTATGGACCACATGTCCAAGATGGAGTGTACATTCCTCAATGAAAGCACTGTTACAATTAAGAAGAAATGACAGGCAAGAAGGTTCATCAGATTGTTTTCCACCACGCTGCCACTACTGCACTATAAACTAGTGCAAACTCCACTGACATGACATCTCTGTCTTCAGAAACAGCTCAAATGTATTTGGTGTGATTTGTGGTGTCTTAGCATACAAGCCAAAATTCAGTACTGTAATTTTCACCAGTGCATTTAGTCAGAATGAGGAAATTGACTTTGAAAAAGGGAAAAAAACCCAAAGCTAGAACTGGCTTTGTAGAAGAATGATTTCTCATGTCAAGGGCGGGTAACTGGATAAACCTGCATTTCCAAAACAGCTTTCAGAAAAGCTTCCTGAAGCAGAATTGAGAAACAAGATAGCTTTGTACACTAAGATACAACAGTATGAATCAAGTTCTGTCAGCACTTCTATAATAAGCCTTGCCTGCGCAGGAGTTTAAAATGAAGCTGAAAAAGATCAGGAATTCAAGAATGAAAAAAACCCCACCCAAGCCTCTTCAGCACATTCAACAAAATGTTTTAGAGTGTTATGGGATTTTATGTCAAAGATCTTGCACTGGACTTTCAACTGGTCAGACTGTCTGCCTAGGTCATCAGCACTACAATCGTATTCCCAGCAATCAAATCAGAGCTCAGGCATCCTACAGAAAACTTAGTTTTGAAAGTCTTACTTCCTCAATCCTTTTCCCTACTGCCTCCCAGGAGAAAGACAGTAAAAATTCTTCCTAATGTTTTCTGTGTCATTGACTATCCTCATATCTTTCAGGGAGCATCCCTATTCTTGATTAGGAAAGAGCACATTTTTAGCACAGCATACCATGCAATAGGAGGTGAGTATGGCACTACGCTGCAGAAAAACTCTTCTGAAGACAAAATTCCACCAGCTGGAGTATTTCCTGCAGGGGTGTGTGGTGGCACCAGCCTCATCCCATAGCCCTCCAATGCTAAACAAAAAGCCAGCAGCAGATCGCAGAAGAGATCTGCGAGCAGTTGTGCCTGGTACAGCAGATTGTAGAAGGACAGTTGATCCTACGTCAGCTTCAGATATAAGAGGAAGACCCAGAAGAATGCTGACAGTGAAAATAAATCAATAAATAAATCAATCAACCTCTGTGTGAAGACTAGGCCAATTAGTAGGCATGACTGGAGGCTCAGACTGTACTGGTATTAAAAGAAATAAAGACTGATGAGCAAGTGGCCAGCAACCAAGCTACAAATTCAGTCTCTAAGTACATTGAGTCCCTTCTGGGAACTCCAGTACCTTGACCATTTCTCCTGGATTCCTGAGGATTTTGGATAACTCTCAGAACAGGAGGCAAAGAGTCAGTTTGCCTAGGAGTTAAGTTGATTGTAGATCTAGCCTCCAACATGCACTATTGAAGACCACTTACAGAGAGAAGACACCAGTTGAAAATCCACAACTGTGACTTCTAACGGAAAACTCCTGCTTTCCCTGAAGCCATCTCTGCAGACACTAGTACCAGAAAAGGAAGAGTGCTTCATCTAACTGAATTTTTATCCCTGTGTGATAGGCATCAACTGGAAGATCTCTATAATTTGGAATCTCTGCTACTTGCCACATTTTACATCTCAACAGATACTTGTGCTTAATTTGTTTCAACTCTAAATTCCAAACCCAGTTTGCTCTTGTTGACAACTGCATGGATAAACTGCATAAAAAAATGTGCAGAAATATAGCTAATCCCTGAGATAAACTACATTTCCTCCAGAGAGCTGAAGAACAAAACTAGGCTTCAACAGATCTGAAACAACCAGATGAAAATCTCTTTGTCTGGAATAAAAGGGAACAAAAACTTCAACAGACGTTAAAAGGCAATCTTGTACCATCACCCCATTGAAACTACACAAGGTATTAATCTAATTCAAAACAACCCAAGAGTTCCCCAGCACAAACACATAGAGTACAGCTACAGGCCTGTGTCAGTACTGACAGAGCAGTTCAGTTTTCCACTGGTACAGCCTGCTCCAAGCCCCCAGTCTCCTGCACAGGAGGACACAATTCTGCTTTCTGGAGAAATCTGCATCCAGGTTAAGCCACAGTGACCTGCCTTCTGGAACTCTGTTTACTCTAGCCATTATTGGCAAGTTAATCATTTAAAGGAGAAAGTGAAGCTAGCATTCAAGTGGTTCTCCTCTGAAACTGCCAGCATAAAAAGAAAATTTATACCATCTGTATGCTATCCCTATTCATTCCTCCCTGAACTTGACTAAGCGGTTATGGCTACATCTATACACTAAGATGGGGCTTGGGACAATTTAGCTATTCAATGGTTCTTATAGTCAGACCTATAAATCAAGGAGAGTTCTTTGCAGAATTTGATAAATGTGATTCTACTCCACTGAAAAATAAAAATAATTTACTTCAAACAACAAGACTTCAAAGTCCAAGTTTTAGAATACTCCCTAATTTAATTTCTGATATTTTATCTGCATTTTTATTTGCTTATTAAACATTGCCCCTTAGTCTCTCTTACATTCCTTATACAAATCTGACCCACAGACATCAGTGTCCACTCAGACCATGCTTCATCTAAATGCATCTAAAACTCATCAGTTTCAAGTAGTGCTTGGCTGCAAAAACAGTGCACTGTGAGATGAACCTTCACTAACTGAAGGCAGTTCATTAAAACAGAACAAATTGCATCAATCATTGTGGCATTTGTTCTGACATTTTACTGTTGTGGCTTGAGGTTGGGTAGACTAGATTAAATAATACCATAGCATGTCTCACCAAAAAATCCCACATCCACAAATCACTTCTGAAGAGACTTCTGATAATACCACAAGACTCTTTTGAGATGCTTTCATTCAGAACATTTAATTCTCAAATAACAGAAAAACAAGATCTCCAGTTGTAAAGTACAGATTGAATTTAAAGAAGCAAGAAAAAAATTTAAAAGGCACAAAAATTACTCTGTAGGTAGATGAGAAAGCAAAGAACGCACACATGTGAGCTTGTGGAGGAAGAAAAATTATGTACTCCCACTGAATCAGCTGATCTTAGTAATACATACTCCATCACCACTCATGGCCAGAAGCAATGCTCTAGGCCAGTGCTCATTAATTTCTCTGGAGTTCAGTATGACAAGCAAAAGCTTTTCCCTTAAAAATAAATCCAGACTGCTACATACCCAGGTATAAAGCCAACTTAGAAGGAGTGAACAGATACAGCAGTTTCTGAGCAAGCTTTGCAAACAGCAGCAAGAGCACCATGACTCTTGACAAAAACACAATCACAAAAACATCAGGGGATTGAACAGCAACATATTTCTTTTAAAAACATGCGCTTAGCTATTGCCTCAATTTTTCACTGCAAAATAAAAACATGGTACATACCCAGGTGTGTGTAACGCAGTACAATAGGACACAGACATCCATTTCTTCTTGCTGTCAACTTATTCCAAAGGCATGTTACTGTATAAAGTCCTCAAAAGAGTATTATTTGCATATTTTCAGGGAAAAAATATTGCAACAAGACCTCAGAGGATTTCAAGATTCTTGGACAGATCTATCACTGTCCAGGTTTCTCTCTTTCCCATAAGAAATGGCTATGAACCTATATTTCCTTTACATGTATTTTCCACACAGAATCGTATACCAAATTCCAGGTTTTTAAAGTCACAGCTTTTATAGAGATAATAGTCAGTAAGGAAAAAACTCCACTGCTTGCTGTCAATCTTCCATGAGTGGTGTTTATTATACAAAGCTTTCTGGACAGTTATCTAAAATAAACTGAACATCAATCTTTTTGCAACTTCAACAAGCATCCTGTCCTGCAAGTACAGTAGTCAAATGTGGCATCCTGTTCTCACCAGGACAGTTCTGCTGAACACTGTGTTTTCATTTAGATCTTCATTGAAATAACCCCATTTACTTAGAAAAGTTATTTTGCAAAATTCAGTCTTTCCTTAAAAGGGGTTTTCCTCAGCTCACATGCTGAGTTAAACTGAATGCATCTTTAACAAATAAAATAAACTTTCAAGACTGTCAACATCATACTTTTTTTTAACTTTTGCCATTGGCGTACTCAATGTCAAGTATGCTCTCTGAGCACATGAATAGACCACAGGCTGTTTGCCCCCCCCCCAAAAGTAGTCATCAAAAGAACTGAACACAATCCTCCAGAATCAGCAGTGGAAGCCTCTTCTCACAGAGCTGAGCTAGAAGTGTAAGATGATTCTTACCCAGCACAGATAAGCACTGTCTGTAATCCCAGCACACACTTTGATGAACAGGCTGTGTTACAACACAAGCCAAGTCCTCAGACCTTGGACTTTCACTCTGAAAGCCAGAGAGACTGAACAAATCAGATTTGCTCTACTGGTCTGCAGACATATTCCCTGCTATCCTCCAGACTTCCAGCATAGTCTCTTTGCTTTACTGCTTATAAATTACTTCATGTTAGGATCTCTTTGTCATGGCTACAAATGGGATGTTTCCTGCTACCTGGCACCAACAGCTATGAATGGGGACTCCCTACAAACAGAGACAGTGGTTTCCTGAAAAAAAACCACAAGTTCCTTTTGTACCCCCAAGGCTGCACTGTAAGCAGTGAATGCTTCTCAAAGAATGTACCTCCCAGATACTTTGAGAGTTGTTTTTAAAGACCTCATCGCAGTCTACAACTGCCTTATGAGGGGGAGAGGAGGGGCAGACACTGATTTCTATGGTGACCAGTTACGGGACCTGAGGAAATCGCCTGAAGTTGTGTCAGAGTTTTAGGTTAGAACCAGAAAAATGTTCTTCACCCAGAGGGTTGTTGGGCACCAGAACTGGCTCCCCAGAGAAGTGCTCACAGCACCAAGCCTGACAGAGTTCAAGAAATGTTTAGACAATACCCTTGGGCACATGGTGTGAATCTCAGGGACGTCCTGTGACGGGCCAGGAGTTGGACCCAGTGATCCTTGTAGGTCTCTTTCAACTCAGCTTTTTCTGTGACTCTGTAAATAAATGTCCAGAAGAATCAAAGATACTTTTGGATGCCTCGTCTCCTGGCCCTGGCTAGCAGAAGGAAAGGAAGTGCATAGAAACATTAGCAGAACTCACTGGGAGGTGCAGGATGCCAAACCACACTGTCTGGGCTCTCAGCCCTACCCCTTTACACAACCAGCATAGTAATGAGAATTGGTTCCTTTCCTTCCTTCCATCCACTCTTTCCACTCACTTTGCCTGAAATCCAGATGGACAAGATAAGGCCACATATTGTCAGAAAAACCTCCAGTACTTGATTTTGGTAAGCCAGTTCATCAGCCTTTAACAACTGCTCACTGTTTTGCCCCAAACAAACCAGAGGTCAGTCCCCTGACTAGCATCAAGAGGCCCCATTGAGAACCACCATCTCAGGCAGTTTTGCTGGTTTAAAGTGTGGTGAAAGCCAGAGACTCAGCTGTCATTCTGGATCCTGCCTGAGGCACAGACTCTGCAGCGTGGGATAAAATTACATTTCCACACCCCATGCCATACCTGTTTTGTAAGTATACAGTTTCAGTTTCCAGGACTATCAGTTTAATGCCCTTCAAGATGCCAAGTTCCCTTTTCTTTCAGGTATCTTAAGTTTGCTTTGGGTGTAGACATACAGCAACAGACAACAACTGAACTAAAAGTTAGACAATCTGAGTTTAAAAAGAAACATATATTTCACTAATACATGCAGAACATGACGGCTAAGCACCCAGTCATGATAGAAGAAATCTCCTCCATCTCTCTGGAAGAACAAGACTTTCATCTGAAATGAGCAGTATGCACAAACATTAGCAGCCACACCACCGTGGCAAAATCTCTTGGTGATCATTGACATCACTGTCATTCACCAAAGGACTGAAAAAAGCCCTTCTCTTGTTTTCAAGATGACAAAGAATCAGTTCTACTGTTCAGAAAGCTAAGGCATATATGTCTAGCTTTGTATTAGCAATACTCACTCAGCAGATTAGAGGTACCCTCCCTTGATCAGTTTTAAATAAGCAGGATGGTGAAGGATTCCATTGGTAAGTTGAGACTTTTCATTAATTTGTCACGAATGTCACACTTATTTCAGTTATTAAGTATTCAGATCCATAACCCAGAAGCATAAGCATTACTTTTCTAGCCTTGTCAAATGATAGTTTTAGAAACACATTATCAACAGTTGAGAAGGTCTGCCTTCTAAGAGGAAGGAGAGGAGGCATCACTTAAAAATTTCATAAAATTAAGTAAGGTTTTAAGACTACATCCAAGGTGCACAAAATTAACAGAGCAGAGGAGGGAAATTCTAAGGCAAATTGAATTGTTTGTGCCTGAATTCAAGGAATGGCTGAGCCTGAAGTTCACACGCACAGGATGGATACCTGTAATTAAACACTAATCTACTCAGTCATATCTTTGTGATTTACATGCAGAACCACATACACACACTCTCTTCAGTCACAGACACAATAGCTGTTTTACTACACAAGCTCTAAGGAAACATTGAGGCTGTTAAGTGTGTGGTTCTCTTCCTGCTTAGTCTGGTTTCTTTGTGAATATAGCTGCAGAACTGCAGGAGAGCTGGTAACTAAACCAAAAACCAATTCAAGTGCAAAATAACCTTCTGTAAACCCATAAAAACTGTATTTGAAGAGTGCACTATGTAGGAAAATTTCTGTATGCTATAACAAGAAGGGAGAATAAATACTGTTAATAAAGGTAAAAAAGGATATTCAAAGTAATTTTTATTTGCACTCTTCTACTACACAACAGGATCTCAAGACCCTGCAATAGTGGGTGCCATACAGGTATATAAAAAAAATGCAGACCTTGTTCCAAAGCCAACAGGAGGAAAGGAAGTTAAAATATTTGTTGAAAAAGCAGTAAATACAGTTCACATCAAAGGAAAGGAAATATCAGGCACACATGACTATAAAGGTCACTGCAGGTTTTTAGTATCTCCAGACTGAAAAGAAAAATCCTTAATATTGTCATTATTTGTTTACACTGGAAAAACAAACTCATTGCCTACCAGACTTCTCCAATTACAATGCAGATAGCCAGACAAGCAAAGGAATGGCCAATACCAAAATCAATTTACAGAAAACCTCACAAATGCCAGCCACTTTAAGATCCACATATATATTTGTTTCCCGGATCACAAAAACAACTCTCATAAAAAGTCTAATCAAGCCTTAGTAGTCTGAGAAGACCTGAACTATGAAAATATAGATTATTTTAAACCATGTGATGATATTCAAATACTCTTAATGGAAGAAGGAACTTCTTTACTTTGGAGTATCAGATCCATTAAAGGCCTCTTGGGTTTTGAACTGCTGTACAAAGACAGGTCCAGCATGATAACAGAAACTGCAGATGAAGACAACATTTAGCCCATCTCCCACAAAAATAACACTGACTTAGAATGTGCTAGAGAGGAAAAAATAAATAAATAAAAAGAAACATCTCAGCAGCTGCAGGTGCTTGCTGGCCAAAAACGACAGGTAAAGAACTAAGACAAGGCAAACCCTGTACAGCAGCAAGAGAGCAACAGGCACTAAAGATTCACGAAAGCCCCACGTGTGTCTGTCACCCAGTCAGAAGTGCACTGGAGTGACCTTACTTGGTGCCAAGTGAGAAGAACAGTACCCTGAGTACATGCATTCTCCATTACCAGGCATTCCAGCCTAACCCACCTAATGACTGATAACATTCAAATGTACAAACCTAGGTATTTACCCACACTATCACTGTGCAAACGGTGTTCTGTCCTAGAGACACTACGAGCTATTTCACATTTATTTAATAAAATGAAAAGCAAATGAATACAGTTCCAGAATATTTTGTACCATTTCCTACATTATTTCTCACCAGGAGCAGTCAAGGTAAGCTGACCAATTTTTATCTTCTTAAAACCATGTGAACTTGTTTGCTTGCTATCTATGCTACTGTGCACATTCATCTACTTACATTTCACAGCAACAAGAGAAAATAAAGGAATAATCAAAAATGAAATCTCAGTTAAAACAAGAGAGACAAAGGATAAGCACATCTGTATAACTCCTGCGAGTAGAAAAGAGTAGCTAAGTCAACAAACTGTTGGGAAACTAGCAGTGCCATTGAACAAAACCAGAAAAATTATTGATTTTTAGCTTTATGGACTGTTGATTCTGGAAGCCATCCAGTGGGTGATAAAGGAAAGTAATATGCTTCTTAAAACATTAAGAGCTCAATAACCTCACACTGGAGTTTGGATCTCCATTTTATATGGGCAGTTTCAAATACACAGAAGAGCAGGTAACTATGTACACAAGACCCTAACACAATAGGCATATTAACAATGACCAGCAATATACATTTTATCATGAAGCTCTAACCAGTTAGGTTCTTTACTATTCTGAGGAAAAAAAAAAGTACAAGCTGCAAACTCAAAAAACTCCCAATAAACAAAACTTGAGTTCTGAATTTGTTTGTAAAAGCTACCAAGCTACCTTTTTCCTTCAAAAAAAGAAAATAATCAGCTAACTGTAAATTATTCAGCTCTGATAAATACACATACTATAAATTTGCTATTTAAATGCTTTCTAGCTTCTCCTGTTACATGGTAGAATGGTAACAACTGAAATTTAAAACAGTGTCTTGAGGCTACAAACTGACATTTGTTTTGTAAACAAAAACGGATACAATCCATCCCTCCCCCCCATCCCCAAAGGAGTGCTCGTACACATAGAATCACTTGAGCACAAAAAAAAAGAATAAAAATTACAGCCACAATTTTAAGTAGCAGAATCCCTGCCAGACCAAGAGAATTTAAATGCTAGGATCCATGTGGGAAACAGGAATTACATGATACAAGACAGACAGCGGCTACACAGGCTTGACAGACCTGCTATAAATCAATGGTCATCAGCATCCCTCTGCCAGCACTGCTTACCTACCTTAAGCACCATAAACATTTTTCTGTAACAATGTGTTGGGTTTGTGTTTGGGTTTTCTGTTTGTTTTGTTGTCAGACTTATAAAAGTCAGCATATTTGAACAATGTGTATTTTTCTATACTCTGCCAAAGGCACACTGGCCCTCCTGCACACGAATGGAAGTATAGACAGTTTCACATTGTCTTTGGCAAAGCTGGCTTTTATAACAGGCGAGCATTGCATTCTGCACTCTCCAAGCGTACAACCACCTTGTTTTTATTTATCCAGACTGTAAACAGAAATCACAGTAAACACACAGAAACTCACTGATATATTTCTGATGCAGGACCCTTATCCCTACCAGAAGAAATGTGATTAATAACTAAAAAGTATTTTTTCTTCATAGCCAAAGCAGCTGATTGCATAACAAGCCAGGGGATTCAAATACACCTATCATGCACAGCACATTTGTGAGTGCCAACATGAACCGCCAAACTGCACCAGTCACTTACAGACTCTCTGTAGCACACAGAAGAGCTAATAAAACACTGCTGTGCCTGCTGTGCAGCGTATCCCACAGGCAGCCCTGATCGCGCTGCACAACAGCAACGTACCTTTCAGTCTTTTGGAATTCCCGTTTTTTTGCTGCTCATCCTCTTCATTAATGGTGAATAAACCTGGGGGATTTGGCCTGGCACTTTTCTTCAGTCTCTCTTGTCGGAGGGCAGCAGTTGAACCAGGCATGTTGCTGTTGCCTCTTGCTTATTAAAAAAAAAAAGTAAGAAACTCCAGCCCCTGATTAGCCCCTAGCTGCAACGCTGTCTGTTCATTTGAGCACTTGTAACAGATCCCCTATGGATAGGCAGTATGCAAACAGCTGACAAATACCAACATCCAGCCGGCAGCAAAAGGCTTGCAGTTGTTCCCCCCCCCTTGAAGAAAAACCCTAATTAAAGGCACATTGGTTTGGATGCTGCTCTTTGCTGTCTTAACCTGTTCAATCAGATCCCAGCCCACAGCTCCAGATTGCTTGCAGCAGCACCTTCTTCTCTGCAACCTTCTTCCAGCTACAGCACACTAAAATATTCAGCACGGAATACAAGAGGAGAAAATATGATACGCCGCTGTTAACAGTTGCCCTGACAACACTGACACATCCTAATCAAAGGAGGGTCTATGAGTGCTGTCTCCTCAGCTGCAGCAAGCCGGCCTTGGGAACGCAGTCTCCTGCACGCTTGTGGAGAGCTGGAAGCACCTCGGCAGCAGGGGCTGCTCCTTCCTCCTCTCAAGGCAGCGGGAGAATGGAGCTGCGGTTGCACAAGCAGATGAGCGCTGAGTGAAAAGAAGCTTGGAAGGCTCCAGGCATGAACCTGAGTTTTGCTCAGCTGCTCTGCTTATTCATGTTTAGAAATTTTAGCCTAACCTAAAACAATGAGGATGAGTCCTCTTCCATATTTGCATGTGTTGGGTGTCGTGTGTGCCACCGCCCCCCCAACCCCCCTTAATCACTTTCCTGTGCAGTACATACCTTTTGCATTAGGAACGCATACACCCACAATTACAGGCAGGTGTTGGAACATTCTTCTCCACATGTGAAAATGCAAAAATAGAATTTCTAGCTTGTGTGGGCAACATGGGACAGCAAAATTCTGAATATTCTGTACCGCACCATTAGTTTTACAGCACGAACCATTAACATACTCTTTGCAAAATGAGCTAAGTCCAAACAGCCCAGGTAGTTTTAGTTGATTGATTTCCCTCATACGCTGGCATTCTGGATTTTCTTTAGCCATTTACAACAGAATGCTTGCTCACAAGTTTTGCAACCTGAATGTTCCTTCCTTCACAGCTCCAAATGCCACAATGCAACATGCCAGATGTTTCACCTGAGAGACACCTTAATCTTCACCTACTTCCACCTCCCTTCAGTGCATTCTCACCATTTCAAAATGCTACCAAAGAAAAGCTGCCAGCTAGAATCGCTCTAGAATTTTAAAAGTACATTATATTTCCTCACTTCAGGGTTGTTTTGTTTTGGTTGGTTTGTTGGTTGGGTTTTTTTGAGAGAATCTTGATGTAACCTGATCAGCCACCACAAGATGGCACAGACATTAGCTGCCAAGTCTGTAGGTGGCTCATTGAAAACTGCAAATTACACAGATGTATGGGATCACCTCAACAACACGGGTAACAATACTGAAGAAGGGTCAGAGTTTATGACACAAACTATGTTGACTGCCACAGTGGCCTGGGATGCTCTTTACAGAGGAGTCCTGGATCACGCTCAGCTGGCAGGGATAGCTCTGTTCTTGCGCATCTCAGGCTCACGAGCCAGGATCACAGCGGATGGAGAAGAACACAGCACCACCTGAAGGCTCAGCTGCACCATTCTTCCTTCTCCAGCACAGGCACAAAACAGCCAGCCAAAACAGCAGCGTTTTGCAGGAGGACACCATTTCTGAACCAAGCCCAGAGCCCACCTCTAGTATGTATTTCCTCCTGGCTACATCCTGCCTCTTGGCTACACCTTGGACTCTGGGCGTACACGGAAGCTGTACACGATGACATCTGTCTGCAGTTAGAGACGCTTTGTACTACAGGGTGTGGACAAAAGAGTCAGGAAAAAATGCTCTAACATAAGCTGTTCTTCGGCTCAGCAATTTGCCTTCTGGCGTTTATACAGGCACTACTGCTTTATTCCATAAAGAGAAAGAGCTTCATTCCTCAAATCCCATCCACATAATGCCTCCCACAAACACTACGTAACAGTACACACATCAGCACAGAAAGTGGACAGTAGTCAGTAAAATCACAATTTTTCATATGTGCTAAGACTTGCCAACAGAACAAAAGTAACAGAATACAATATTTCTATGACAGCTTCGTTAAATATCGCTCCACCCCGTTTCACTGCTTTAAGTCATTAAGTAAGGATTCCTACTCTTTTAAAAATTGTGTTTAATCACTTTCGATTGCTAAACTCCTTAAACAGGCATTTCAAAACATGTAAGAAGTATATAACGCACAAAAATACAGCTGACTAGAGTGGCTTCCCAGCTTACGGGTATGTTGACTGTTTCAGCATCTCCATTTCCCTGTTATTGAAGGAGTCATGCAGAACAGCTGCAGGACTGAGAATGACTTCCTTGGTCCTTGCAGGATCCCCCACACCCGTAAGAGTGACTTGCCCTCTGTACAAAATGTAGCAATAACCAACTTTGATGCTTCAGGGGCTGGTGCAGACGGATTTGGGCAATGACACGCAGGCAGCTGAGGTGTTGGTACATATTTCTTCCTGTTGACTTACTAATGCAGAGATGACAGAGGAAGAGTATCAACAGCACATTCAGCTTACACAGCAAGATTTTATTTCAAGGTCCCTGTGGTTAAAAACTATGCCAGCTCACAACATATTTCCAAATGCTTATAAAATGCAACCTACTACATATAAAAGACACCTATCATAATAAAATACCCCATAAGTTTAGGCACTTGGGGAATGGATTTTTTTGTGAATTACATTCCTAAAAACACTACTAAATATACATTAAAGGTACAAACACTGCATAAAAGACTGTACTGACAACATTCCCTTCCTCAATCCACTGGTTTAAGGCAGAAAAAGAAATTCCTGAGGTATCCCTAACAGGAAAGCTTTGCTTATTTCAGCCTTGTCTCTTCTATGTAGGAGCTTCTAAATGAAAACTGGGATGAAAGCAGCATTCCCCCGAGGGAACAAAGAGGTGGATAATTTTAGTAACAAGGCTGCTAAATTCTATATGAAAAAAAAAAGACAAAACAAAAGGAACAATTTTCTTACATAACTCCTATTATTGATTTTTTCCCCCCTCTAACTATTAGTCATCCTGTGTATTGAAACAATCACAGCTGAGTTCTCTTACTGATGGAGTGAGACTCTCTCAAGAGATGGAGTGAAGGCAACTGTGTATCTCGAGGGCAGTGGGTCATTTTTGGGTTTTCCTTTTTACAACACCTGCAAACTGATTATCAGACAAACCATTACACTTGAACATACCCACTTTCACCCACTGGATTCTATAGGTATAATTACCTGCACAAAACATCATCTTATATGCGACAGTCTTAAACAGCATCTTGAACAAGGACTATTAGGACAATTATATTGTGATATGGGAAATGTAAATATTTATAACAACATGCTGAGTGATGTTTCCGCTTTACCATCAGGTTTTAAGACTCGATATCTTTACCTACGAAAGGAAAAGGAAGTTGAAGCCAGTCACCATGGCTGAACTCTAGATCTGCTATCTTCTTTCGTTAACGGGATTGTTTCATTCTCTGTCAACTATCCAAACTGTACATGAAGCTCATTACTGTGATTTCGAGTATAATGAGCTGCATACGACTTTATGTTCCACAGCCACTGCCTTGTGAAAGCTTCCCCTCAACTTACTTGTATTTTGTATCAAGAAATAGATCAAGTAAATATATTATTTTAGCATACATTCCTTTACAGATTGCCACTATTTCATTGTTATTTCTGATTTTCTTATAACTGAGAGGTTCAGGGCAGGGTAGGTATATAGCTTATATATTTATGACAAGAAAGGATATGGAATTTTGCTTTTATATTCATGTTTTCCCTGCATGAAACACTAGGGCTCTATTGAGAACTAGGTTCCAAATGTTTCTTTCTTGGGAAAAAAAGATCAGGAAAATTCAGTTAAAATCTCCCATCCTGTTCTGCAAAAACATTACAACAAAAAAATTTCAACGTACCTACTCATCAAAACACACAATCATATTTTGTATAGATTTTCATATTTTCAACATTAATCGTCTATGTCAAAAGCTTTTTCTAAGAACTCATTTAAAAATACATAATATAGGCAGTGCTAGATCATACAATATCTCGAATTTGCAGGGATCCATAAAGATCATTAACTCCAACTCTCTATCCCTCACAGGACCATGTTGGAATACACATACACTAACTAAACTCCAAACTCAATCTCTTCCTAGTTTTCTTCAAGAGTCATATGTCTGTTTACTTTCTGCTTCACTAGGTTTTAAATCAGGAAGTCAGGCCTAAAAGATGGAGAAAGTAGGACCTTTTTTTTTTTTTCCATCCTTATATAAGAAAATAGCTGTTTATCCAGCATCGAAGGACTGGAAACCTCCTTTTCTATGGCAGGTAAATCTAGGACAAAACAAACCAGCCTTAAAAAGACAGGCAGAGTTCATCCCCACACCTCGTTTTGTGGTTTTTTACAGTTAACTTGGAAATAGCGAAAATTGCCACTGTATCAGAAAAACATTTGCTTCCATTAAATGAACTGTTGTCTCAAACACCTAATTTTTTCCAGTGCTGTTATTTCGTCTTCCTTCTACCTCTTATTTTCCAAAAATGACACATAATAATCTTGTCTTTACAGAGGTTTCTAAGTTTCTCTTCAAAGATATCTCTAAGGCCTCACTTTTATATACAAGATAATAAAGGACCAGCCAATTGTTTTTACTGCAGTAACTGAATTGTTTTTAAACAACTTCCATATATAAACATCTGACATAATAATTGATTTCTTCTTTTCACCTTCTTGGAAGAAAAAAAATGCCCCTTGAATTAATCAGTGAGAATATAAAATGCTAGAGAATAAGAAGGGAAACCTTCCCAGTTTGCTGTCCCTCTGACATGTGTGGTGCCACACACTGGACCAAGGGCTGTTCAGAGCTCCTCAGAAGTAACTAGACAGAAGGCAAGTGTTAACTGTTTCCCCTTCCATCAAAGAAAACTAAACCTGTGTGCATTTCCACACATAGGAAAACTTTAGGAGAAGGCTGGAAGCCCTGCCCTGTTTCAGTCAGACTCATTCATCAGCACAAAAAGGCACATGAACATGAGGAGCTCATCAAGAACCCCTCAAGAACTTTATCAAGAGTCTCATAATTCACAAACACTTTCCACACATACACACCAATAAAACAATCAAATACAACACTTACATTAACAAGTGTGTCCCATTTTTTAATTAAATTGATTTGCATAATATGACTAATTATAAACGTTGCACAAGGCACACCATGATGAATCAAAAACATATTCAATCATTCTTAGTCAACACTCTTTATTTATATATAACAGAATGATATTGGATCAGGCCCTATAGTAGAACATATCACATAACTTCAACCAATGGTCAGTTAAATAAGGAAAGGCAGCAAGGAATTGGGAGTTTGCAGGACAGTAGGAAACAGGAATTTGGTAGAAGACAGAAGTTATGAATTCTAATTTCCCTGCAACTAATAGCCAGGGCAATGTTGCCATTGCTTCTGTCTGCAAAAGGAAAAAAAAAAGAACAACTTATTTTTTAAAATACCTGGGTTTTATATGTGTCAAGAGAACCAAGCATTTGTATAGCACTCAAAATAAAGAGCACTTATGTACACACTAAGCTTTTCAGTAGAAATGAATACTTCAAAGAAAAGGCTCCAAGCTTTTTCACAGAAACAGGGACATGAAAGAAAAGGCAATATACCAAGACCAAATTAAAATTTTTTTCCATTGTTGTATTACCGACAGTATCTGATGGATAGAATCCTGTGAACTGTGTTAATTACCAGTGCTTTCCTGACATATTAGTTCCCAACATGTTTCTTAGAAGATGACCAAGAAGTCTGGACTTCTGCGTAAAGGAGAACACAGAGTTTCAGATAGAGACGAGGAATACTTGGAGACATCAGTACTTTATTTCGCTCTGACTCTCCTCCTGGAGCACAAATCATTCCATCACCTCTCTGAAGAACCTCACTGTCAACAAGAGTCAGGGTTTCTAACTCCATTTATTTGAACAGTGAGGCAGCCTCATCCTGCATGCCATCTTAGCAGATAACTTACAGTTGTCTCCCTTGAACTCTGACGGATCTCCTAGAATACATATTTAAAGCCAGGGAGAAGGGTATAAATATACCTTCTACTTGTTTTCCTGAGAGCAAATACGGCATGACTCCAGAACCAACACTAAGGGAACGCTGTAGAATTAAACCTGAACCAGTTTCACAAATACACCATTTCTCATGCATGTGCAAGACAAAAAAAGAATATAATATACACATAGCCTATTCTGCCACAGTTCCTAGCAGAGCACTACATTTCTCTAATAGAAGTCATAGAGGGGATCCCCTTCCTGAAGGAAGCATAGATATGCAAAGGGAGTTACCACAACAACAGCAGCAGCATACTGTGGCTTGTGTTGTGGATTTAGACTTAGACATACTTTTTTCAAGTGGAAAAGAAAGTGTGTTACTGCAAGGTTATACAGTATTTACATAATTGAGGCAATTATTGCTCTGATCATTTAATTACCTTTAACACCACGAATAATTTTCAGCTCTAAATTATTAAATTTGTTTATCTGGGATTATAATAAATCATGTAAATGAAATATTAGCCATCTCAGAGTACTCTAAATTTACAATTCTTTGCAGTTTGAAACAGCACATACACAGGTACATCTCTCTTTAAAAGTAAGCCCAAGGAAAACAGCAATGCATATTACTTTAAGTAAATTAGTGAAAGTTCTCTTGCTGTACTGGAAGTACCACATGAGCCAGTTGTTTGACCATCACTTAACAGGCCTGATTCTTCATAAACTCAGATTATTTTTTGTGGCAGTGTTTGGCTTCTGTGGGTCTGTGTGTGTGGAGTTACTTTTTTTTTGGGGAGGGGGGAATTTTTTTTTTGAGCAGGGTTGGATTTTTGTTGTTGAGTTCGTGTTTCTTGTGGTTTGTTTCCCACATCTATTTTTTTTTTACACTAGTAATGCTGGGCATAGGTGGGTGGAGAAAGACAGCCTGACTCCCATTACACAATAAGCACATAAAAAGGCTTGTTCAAACTTTTCCAGAGCGTGTAGTCCTTGCACAGACATTACTCGACCAGTAAGAGATGCCAAGACACAGTACTTGAACAGCTTTCTAAAGTTGAGGGATGGCTTCTATGAGGATTTTAACCTAAATTTAATTTAGTCGTATCATTTTCATTCTACAAGGTACTGATAAATCCGAGCCTCTGTGCATTCAGTACTGCCTCAAAAATCATTAATGTGGGACCAAAGATATAATCATACGCTCTGATACACAATTTCAAAGTTTGAATAGGTTTTAATCAGAGGAGGGGGTGGCAATAGAAGAATTGCATATCCACAATTTATACATTAAAAGATAAAAAAGATTCTCAATGTACTAACGCTAAGATAATCATGGATGGAAATTACAGCACGCCCACCACACACAGGCTTCAACACTCGCAGCATTTGCGGGCACGTACCCTCGCGGCAGTGTGCACTTGGCTGCAGTCCCCGTTTCCTCGCACCTGGCGCTGTTTACGGCACGGGTGAGCGCAAGGAGCCGGGGCCGGGGTGACCCTCGGACGGTACCGCAGCCTGTGCTGCAGCACCGCCACGTCCCCCTGGTGCCGGTGGCTGGGCACGGGCATAGTCCATCCCCTCCCCTGGCCACAGCGACACGGGAACAGCGGTGCCCTGCACTCGGCAGCTCCCTTTGGAAGGAACACGAATCGCCTGAGCCGGCCAGAGAGACAAAAGCCGCGTGTCACGACACCTCCCCAGCAAAACACGGTGGCACCGCTGGTGTCAACCAAGAGCCATGGGAACCAGAGCACGCCTTCAGCTCCCAGCCACCGTATGCTTTCTGTACTTTTGTGTTTTTCCTAATAATTTAGGAAAATTGATTTGTTAGGAAAAAAAATTAAACACAATAAGATGAAATTTGATTTATTCTCAGATTGAGAAAATACCAGGATAAGCAAGCAACAAAGTCCCATCAGCGGTTAAAGAGCGAACGCCTCAGGTGTTTGGCTTTCACAAGTCACCTGGCACTGACATCATTTAAAGTGTAGATTTGTTTTGTTGCAAAAAGTACCGAGTAATACTAAGCTCACTTAGAAGAGAGCACTAACTAAAACAGTACACAAAAACATAGCATTAAAGCTTCTTTGCAACACTACAAACAGATTGCTCTCTCTGGTATCACAGAGCTTAAGCAAATTGTTACCTGTGCACAGAGCTGGCCAAGGCAGCCCAGAGCACGCGTGGGGAGCTCTCACAGGCAGAGGCACACCTGTGTTTATGGATGGGCAGCCATAAAACGAGGTGCCTCAGAAGCTTCTCTGTGTGGTATTCCCCACAAGAGGGCCCCTCTCATCTCAGGAATAACTGAAGAGCTTGTTAGCCCTGTTAGATGCTCGAGTAGCTATGACTGACAAATTCAAACTGGTATAAGTTAGTATATCCCCTGAGCACTGTACTTATTTTGCCATCTATACATTTATGAATAGCAGAATAAAAAAACTCCTTCACCGTGATAATTAAGCCATTCACCCAAAGAAAGCTAGTTAAGTGCAGCAGACTATCTGCCAATAAAGGGAGCCACTTGTAACATCTCCCTGCAAACCCTTGTGGTGGCTTTGAAGTTTTCCTCAGGATCAGCCCTGAAAGCCCACATGTGTAGCCACAGGAGGCAAGGAAAGAAACAAACCAGCCACATACCACAACATACACACAGAGCATTTTTTTTTCAACAGAGGCAATAGGTCGACCAGTAGGTAATTTCACCAAACACAGACGGGATGTTGACCTTCCTGAGGAGCCGGATCCAGACACAGGTGTTCCGCTTGTGGGGCGGACTGCAGCCAAAGCCATCTGCATGGCCCTCCCTGGGCACACACGTCTGCTCACTCATGGATGGACCAAAGAGCCCCAGAGCAGATCCCCGATGTGCTTTGAGGTTGTTCCTGTGTGTGAACGCCTGGAAAGCTGTCCCTGTGATAACTCAGAGACCTTAAAGACTCTCAATAGACAACAAACAGCTTCACAGAAGTTTAACTCTGACATTTCACACACGAGGAAGTTTTGAATGAACTTTGGCAGCAGAAAGTAATTTAAATTCAAAATACTCAAGAACTCATGAAAGCAGATCCTTCTGTGCACAAATGTGTCCCAATGAGTAAAAGTTCAACACAGCAGCATAAAATGAAACTATAAAGCAAACTCAGAATAAATCTAGGCATGTAAGTCCTTTTAAAACAGAACACATGCAAAATACATGTCACCGGTTGGCTCACTCCTAGTTTTGGTAAGTACTTAGAAAAAGACTGATAACCCAGTTTAAAAAAAAAAAAAAATCACATCAGCAACGTAAGGTAAAGAACTTGAAAAGAGTTTGTTAGAAATGGCTTCAAAAAACCACTGACAGTTCTTCCCACAGAAAGTGAAGTCAATGCGGTTGCAAACTCTGAAATGCATAGGAACTCAGACGCACATCCTTTCTGACGCTGAACTTTAGAGTGTTGCCTGGGAGTGACTTGTAAGGAATTCTGAGCAAAACCACTATATTTCTAAGTCTAATGAAGACAGTACTTGGATGGGTCTGCCCACAGTCATTGCTTGTGACTGCATGCCCACATTACATAAAGTATGTATTAAAAATACTATACTGGAGAAACACAATCAGTTAGCCAACAGCCATATGGCCTATTCATATGCTGTTTTGATGGAAAAGCTCACTCTTTGATTTAGAGATAAACTTGGACATATGTTAGAGAAGGACTAGCAAAGGGTGAGTGGAATTGGACTGTGGAGAGAGGTAAAAAAGGCAAAAGGAGAGGACTAAAAGTTGGCGTCAGACTTCACAGTCCAGCAAGCAGCAAAAGCAAACAGCATCCGCGCCTACAACAGTGATACAGCGGTCGATCCGCTTGCGTAAGCCAAAATCTCCTCCCTGCACCCTCCTCGCCCTTAGGGCCAAAATAAAAGCGAGTTAAAACGCTCTCGGAGTGTACATCCCTCCTTAGAGGAGACGCAAGGACATCTCCCCGCTTTCCCTATAGGAAATAAGGGCTTGCAGCAGCCCGTCGCTGGCACGCGTTTGAGGCGCAGCCAAACCCCGGGGCCCCGCAGCGGGCCCGGCTCGGCAGGCGCCGGGGCACAGCCACCGGGTACCTTGACCCTGCCGAGCCGTCCCTCCGCCCTCGCCGGGGCTCACCCCGTCCCCGTTAGCAGCGTGTTGCGGGTATCCACCCACCCTTATTGCAGGAGCTCAGCGCTACCTCAAGCCCCGATCCAAGCCCGCAGCCCGGCGGCCGCCCCCTCCAGATCCCTTCCTCGCCGGACGGCTCCGCACCCCGCGTTAGCCCCGCCGCCGTGCGGGCGCCCCGCAACACTCCGAGCCCTTGGGGCGAAGGCTTCAGAACGACCAGCGGCGACTCGGGAACGACGGCGCGGCCCCGCCGATACCCCTGCGCGGGGTCGGGAGGGGTCTCGCTGCTACGGAGGGCACGGCTCGGGCGCGCCGCCCCCACCAGCGCAGCTCTGCCCGCCGCCCGGGCAGACCCCCCGGCTGTCCCCGGCCGCGTCGCGGTGGTGCCCCGGGGCAAGGCAGCGAAGCCCCCGCACCGCTGGGCGGCCGCGGAGCGTCCCCGCACCTGT